>JAHBCN010004875.1:0-60390 GCA_019359885.1 Listronotus oregonensis | reverse complement strand
CCGATCGACTCTAGGTCACTGAGAGATTCAGGTAGCAACCGGGAGAGTTACATTACTTGGTATTATCTATACTTTGAGTATTGCCGATCTATGGGGAATTCCCCCAAACATGGGGAATTTTATAAATATGCGAAGACCAATTATTATTATGAAACAAAATTTATGGGGAATCGTGGGGAATCGAGCCATCAACATTTTTTAAATAAAATAAATTTCGAAGTTATTTAAACTAGTATAATTTATAAATGTTTTTAATTTGTTTTGTAGGATTTAATTATATTTAAATAAAATTAATAAGGTGTATTAACATCTTTTTTTTATTTCTCTAAAGAATATTTTTATTTTTCGTTAAATTTAGAAGCGTACTTGACTGTTGAGAAGGGGTGGTTTTAAAAATAGTACCGGTCCAAATATTTTTATGTGACTTTTTTATGAGTCTGGGACGATCATCTAAAAATTTCTGGCCGGTATGAGCGTGGGATCGATTTATTTTAATTTTTTTTCAGCCCGCGGAGGAACTTGAGTGTTAAGAAGGGGTGGTTCCAAAAGTAGTACCGGTCCAAATATTTTTATGTAACTTTTTTATGACTTTAAGATCGTCAAAAATTCAGAAGGGTAGATGGGTCATTATTTTTTTTTTCAAGCGGGGGACTTGAGTGTTAGAAGGGTGGTTCCAAAAGTATACCAAATATTTTAGACTTTTATGACTTAGACGATCGTCTAAAAATTTCAGAAGGGTATGAGAGTGGGATCGATTTATTTTGAATTTTTTTCAGGCCGTTGAGGTACTTGAGTATTGAGAAGAGGTGGTTCTAAAAGTAGTACCGGTCCAAATATTTTTATGTGACTTTTTTATGACTGTAGAACGATCGTCCGAAAATTTCTGGCTGGTATGAGAGTGGGATCGATTTATTTCTTAGCTCCTTAGCTACCTTCTAGTATTTAAATTTTATTTGTTTGCCAAAAAACATCCTGTTAAATAGTATATTTCTGCTTCAAATAGAAATGTGCTTGTGAAGAAGGGATATTTTTTTACCAACTTGCTGTAACTGCAATTCTAAACGTAGGGGTATTATTTTAATATTACCGAATCTGTCATGTTCTGAACTAACCAGTGCTAGTGGTTTAAACTTAAAAATAATGATTTTGTTAGATAGGATAGGACGAAATATTTGTCGCCTAGTCTATTATACGAAAATATTTTTAACGAAAAACCCAAATGTAAGAAGCACGTCGTTAGTTCAATATAATATGAATTCCAAAATAATTGATGGCTCAAATATAATCTTCGCTGCTTCATATTACTTTAAGCGTGTTGCATCATAATACATCAAATTCCAAACATGACAAAAAATATAATGAAATTTTGGATATCCACCAACGTAAGCCGTAATTTTTCGGTTTTAAAATATTATTTTGTTTTTGATGAATTTTAATTAACAAAAGGGGTGATGGCTTTTGTCTGTCTAGAATATATATTTATTTTACATTAAAAAATCAAAACACGATTTTTAATGCGATTGAAATGGTAATATACCCTTGCAATTTAAAAAAATGGTTTAAAAGTTTTTACTCTTTACGAAATTTAAATATTGAAGATATGGGTTTTTTTATTAAATAAAAGAAAATTAAGAATACATCTTACAAATATAGCTAACCAAATATACTAAGTGACAAGGAAAGGTAAACAACCAGTATACAGTACTTTATTTTAATAATTCTTTGCAGGTAAACTTACTTTAAGTCGAACAAAAATGATTAAATTTTTACCCTAATCTGCGGCGTATCAGACCAGTTTTTTATCACTTTTTTTCGTTGATTTGCAAATTTTATGATTTTTATTCACATTTTGTGATTCTATCGTTAGAAAATCGGTAGCAAAGTGCTTTACTTTAACAAACAAGATGCCTCGTGCGCGAAGACTTGCTCGTGTATCCCAGTTAAGTGACTTTGAAAGGGGTCGAATTGTAGGCTTACGCGAAGCCCGACTTTCATTTAGAGAAATTCAGAGATAAACAAATCGTTCATTGCGTACCATAGTGAGATGTTATCAGGCATGGACTCAAGAAGGCCGACAGCATAGAGCTAGAGGCGCTGGACGTCATAGGGGCACAACAGAGCGTCAAGATCGGCGACTAAGAATTTTTAGCCCTGTGAGACCGGTTGAGATCTACTCGAGCGATTGCAGATCAGTGGTTTGAAGAACATGGAAGGATGATTGGAAGGTGTACAGTTTACAGGAGAATAAAGAGTTTTTTGCTTTTTTCTTGCCGACCCCATTGGGTCTTACCACTGACTCCTGAGCATAGACGAAACCGCCTGCAATGGTGCCAAGAGAGATTAAATTGGGACCAAGAATGGAATCTCACATAATCTTTAGCGATAAATCGCGCTTTTGTTTGGGTATGCATGACGGCCGAGCTAGGGTAAGAACGAGACGTGGTGAAAGAAGAAATTCACAATTTAATGTTAAAAGGCATATCCACCAAACCGTGGGTGTTATGGTATAGGGTGCCATATCCATTGGTAGCAGGTTACCTCTAGTTTTTATCCAAGGCAACATGACCGCCCTTCGTTACATTTTGAAAGTAATGGAACCACATATTTTTCCATATGTTTAGAGAGTTGAAAATGCCATTTTTCAACAAGACAACGCAACGCCAGGCCGCATGTTGCTAGAGTAACTTTAGCCTTTATGGATCAACACCATATCAATCGTTTACTAGTTCTGCAAGATCGCCCGATCTTTCTCCAATAGAACATGTCTGGGGCATGCTCGGCCAAAGGTTGCTTAACTTATCCCATCCCCTTAGCCTCTAGCAACACTTAGACATGAGTTGGTGGTAGGGTGGAATGAGATACCTCCGAAGGACATTGACTACCTATTTAGAACAATGCTCCGGCGTACGAATGAGTGTGTAAAACATCGAGGGTCTGTGACAACATTTGATATACGCGGGAACGCCGGAAGCGGTTAGGTGCTATTAGGGTTTGTGGGGTCGCTGATTACGCTGAAAGGGTCGGTTTACCTCCATTACGGCAGGTTAAAGGTTATTTGAGTAAGTATAAGCATAAGTAAAGAAAAAAAAATCATTGAAAACATCTGAAAAATTCGACAAATCTAAAAAATTCGAACAATGTTACTTACCATTATTATCCCAAAAACACTTTATAATAACCTTAAAATGACCTTGGATGATCTCTAGGATAGATCAAAAAGACGCCGGATTCGAATTCAGCGACCTTGAAAACAAGCTTTTTTCGTTTTTATGGTTTTTTCCCTTGACCTCCAAATGACTTGAACCTAACGAGAGGGGGAACCGATCCCATTATAATTAGAAAACCTAAAAACCGCCTCCTTCTGGCGTTCCGCGTGGATCAAATGTTGACCTTTATTTATTTTTAAACACTAGGGATTTTTTATGGTTAAAAAATTAAAATAGTCAAGAAGAAAAATGCTTGAGGGATTTTTTTGATAAATGGATTTGAATGCGGTTTTTGCATTTGATTCGTAGAACTTACAAATTGTTAAACTTTAATTAATGGGAAATGAAAAACGTTTGTACAATAAAAAAATGGTATTCTCAAAATGCATTTAAAAGTTTGAATTAAAAAAGAAACTAGGTAAATAATATGGAAATAAGCCCGAACTTTTACTCAGGGGTTTTAATGTTTTTAAACCCAAAAATATGATATAATCTGGGCTACGGAGTACCTGGTGCGCACTAAGGATGGCGTAAAAGTCGTCTTCTAGAGTTTTACGACAATTTCTCCTCCTACAGCCCAATTTTGTTATAGGGGGGTTTTCAGGTCGCTTAACACGAATATGACATTGCAAGGACCTGCAAAATAAGTGGCGCAAGTGGGAAACGTCGTCTTCAAGTTTTAGAAAACTCCTTATATCAGCCCAATTTCTTTACTCAAGAGGTTTTTGTTGTAGCTAACACAAATATAATTGGAAGGGCCTGGGAAACCTGGTGGTGCTAAGAATGGTGTAAACTCGTCTTCAAGTCTTAGACAATTCTTTAATATTGCCCATTTTCTTATTCAAGGAGTTTTTTTTATTGTTAAACACAAATCTGATATTAATACGTGTCTGCGGAGTTCCCGTGTGCGCGCTAAGAATGGTGTAAACGTCGTCTTCTGGAGTTTTATGACAACTCCTACTAATTTCAGCCCAATTTTGATTCTCGGGGGGTTTTTGTAGTCGTTGGGGGGCTTGTGGAGTACTTGGTGCGCACTAAGAATGGTGTAAACGTCGTATTCCAGTACCCGGTACTAGATCCTGGCCTTCGAGGTACCCGGTGTCCGGATAGGTTGGTATTAACGTCGTCTTCTGGAATTTTGTGGTTATTTGTTAAAAGTTAAAAATTATAATTTCTGCTTATAGTATTTATTCATAAAATTGTTTAAATAATAGTTTAGTATAAAAAATATTTTTTTTTGTAAGTTTAATACAGTACATATTAAAAATAATTCATTTGTTTACTGCTTTCTTCTACTTCTTCGATAACCCCCAAGTAACAAAATTGGGCTGATATTAAAAGGATTTGTCGTAAAACTCCAGAAGACGACGCCGACGCTTACACCATTTTTAGCGCGCACCAAGTCTCCGCAGGCCCTTGCCAATGTCATATTCGTGTTCAGCAACAACAAAAACCTCTTGAGTAAAGAAATTGGGCTGATGTAAAAAGGATTTGTCGTAAAAATTCAGAAGACGACGTTTACACCATTTTAGCGCGCACCGGGTATTTCGCAGGTCCTTGTCAACGTCATATTCGTATTCAGCGACCTCGAAAACCCCCGAGTAACAAAGTTGGGCTGATATTAGGAGGAATTGTCGTAAAACTCCAGAAGACGACTTTTACGTCAACCGTAGCGCGCACCAGATACTCCGTAGGTCCTTGATAATTTTAGAATCGTGTTCAGCGATCTTAAAAAACCTCAAGCAACAAATTCGGGCTTATTTCCATCATTATTTACCTAGTTATACATTTTTTGTAATTGCAAACTTTTAAATGCATTTCCAAAATACCATTTATCCATTGTACAAAGGCAGTTTTTCATTTCCCATTAATTAAATTTGTTCACAAAGTTTATAAACGTTCATACGAATCAAATGCAAAAAATCGAATTCAAATCCATCTTACTACACAAAAAATCCCTCGTAAGGCCTTTTTTTGTGATACGTTTAGTCGACTAAAAAGAATAAAATTTACAAGGTTAAGTATTTCAGAATAAAACAAGCGCATAATAGTATAATCATTTATTTATATTTAACAACCACCTGTACTTTGCTATGAAATAACCAAAAACAAAAACTATTTATTTTTAGAAAATAGGGTCAATTGATTTTGGCTGGCAAAAATTGCTTTCTTCTGGTGATACCTTTTTATATCGTTTATTATATACAATCGCAACCGCTGCACACTGAAATTCTTTCGTATAAAGGAAATACTTTTACCATCCAATCTTTTGTAAAATATAGGCAATAAAATCCCTTACTTTCTAAAAAAATCTATTTTTCGTTAAGGGATCAAACATTTTTTATTAAAATTTTTATGTTTCTCAGGATTTCTTTCAGCAGTAAGGTTCGCCTAAAATTCGTAGTAACATTGAAATATTAAATAAAATTTCAGGTTTTTTTTTAATTTTATTTATGTGTTTAAATAGAAACTAATACAAATAATTTAAGTTTACGGATTTAAATTATTAAATGTGCTACACTTAAATGATTAAATTATAGATAGACTCTATTATTGCTTTAGAAATTAGAATTTTCGTTTTTTAAACTAATAAAACAGCAAACTTTATTAAAACTTATAAATTTTAAAGTAGCCCATAATTCATTAAAATACAAAACAAGAGTTAAACATACAGTGCGACTCATTAACTTAAAATAAATTTAATACATTAAAAGAACTGGAAGTCCTGGGAGAACGCAACAAGGTAACTCTCCTGTAGGTACCAGGATATTCGGGAATAAAAGGCAACTAAAAAGCGGATGAGCTAGCAAGACAGGGATTATCCACACCATACTTTGGACCAGAACCCGCCCTTGGAGTGACCAAAACCATGGCACGAGGGCAAACCAGGAAATGGATCCGAAACAAACACGACGACTACTGGGGGAGTTTCAGTAAAATAAGACATGGAAGAGGCTTTAAAGGGGCCCATCCAAAGAACGAAGGAAGAACTACTCAGGCAAAGTAGAAAAAGAATTCGTAGAACAGTAGGGCTGCTAACAGGGCACAATAACCTAAGAGGGCACCTTCACAAGATAGGCTTATACAGTAATCGAGGCAATGAAGCACTTAACCTCGGAATTTTTTGCACTAAGGCAAATCGGAAAGCGGTTTTTTGCATTCGCTTTTAAAATATTTTTGTAAAAAATGTCCTTACTTTGTGACATATACAACCGCAAATTGCATTGCTAAAGCCAAAAATGCATTCAAAGAACGCATTTTTTCGAGACGGCTTTTGGAAGATTTAATTACTTTGTACATATGAGCCAGAACTGGCCCAGATCGGGTTCTTGGCAGTTTTCGAGGTCGCTGATCACAAATATGATGTTCAAAATGACCCACAGCTGACCTGGAGCTCAGGAACGCCGATGACGCCATCTCTGTGGCACTCTCCCGAAAATTCACGCGGGGAAGGAGATGAACTCGACGCCCGACGGTTTTTGGGTCGCTGAATTTAAATATGACATCGGCGGACACTCCCCGGACACCTGGTGCATCGGAACCTGGACGCGGACCTCACCTCCGAGGACTTTCCTCACACAATCGAAAAGGACGAACCGAAAATCGTTATGGGGTTTTTTGGACTCTTAGGCCAAATTTCACGTCGAAAACGACCCCCCAAACACCTGGTGGACCGTCATTTTAAAGTTATAAATTTTTATTTTAAAATTTATTTATTTGTCAAAATCAAATTTTAGTTTAAAAATTATCTTTATATTTTCCATATTTTTTTTTAAATTTCTTCTTTGTTATGGTGCACCAGGTGTTCAGGGGGTCGTTTTCGACGTGAAATTTGAACCTTATATCAAAATTAAAGCGTGTTAAAGTGAGAAAGCAACCCTACTGAATGTTTAAAGAAAACTTTTCGCAATGTAACGAAAAATAGGGCCTTAGAATTTACTCCTAAAATATTGCTACAGCATCATTTTTCTACTTCACGAAAGACAAAAATTCAACAGTTGGAGAGTGGACTCAAGAAAACGTACATTATTCGCAAATTTATAAATAATTTGTTACTAATATGTAAGAGATAAATATCCAATATAAATTTATAAATCTTTGTGTTTTGACTGTGTATATAGATAATAAGGGTGAAATATTTGCTACCTATAAAGATTTCAGTAACTTAGCTTTGTTTAACATTATTCTTAGTATTATTTTGTCTATTAAGGGGATACTCTAGTGTAGAGGCATGAATTTTAGATGATTTTTAAAGTGCCGTAAAAAAACGCAATTAATATTTTTACTATCCATTTAGTTATTTATTAATACTACAAAAATACAGAAAAAAATTAAAAATTAAAAAAGTTGAAAGTTCAAAAAATTAGCAGCTGATGAAGTGGAGGGGTCTCAATAAATTGGTCCGTGACCATGCCCAAGATTTCTTAAGTTCTACTGGACCGATTTACTTAAAATTTTTTGAGATTCTTCTTTATAGACTTCTCTAAGTCCGGAACTATCCGCATCCTCAATTTTTAATTTTTGCTATTTTTAAAATATTCAAAAAGGTTAAAAAGGTGGTACAAAAATTGTTTGTTTAGGCAGCTGCCATTTTGTGTTTTTTTTTTCAACTTTTCGGTAGTTCCGGACATTGCGACATTACTCTACATTGATAATCCTTTTTGTTTTTTCTTAGATTGCTAGGAGAGTTGGAATCGTGGGCATGGTC
The DNA here is from genome assembly GCA_019359885.1 of Listronotus oregonensis. Taxonomy (NCBI): domain Eukaryota; kingdom Metazoa; phylum Arthropoda; class Insecta; order Coleoptera; family Curculionidae; genus Listronotus; species Listronotus oregonensis. Next base: position 52,476 of record JAHBCN010004875.1, on the reverse strand, counting down.
ACGAGTCAATTTTTTGAGACCCCCCACTTCATCAGCTGCTAATTTTTTGAATTTTTAACTTTTTTTTTGTTAATTTGTAATGTTATTAAATAACTTATAAAAAGATAGTAAAAAAATTAATTGCCTTTTTTTACGGCACTTCAAAAATCACATAAAATTCATGCCTCTACACTAGAATACCACCTTAATGCACTTATGAAGAAAATATATATTTTTTTAATTTATTAGGTTTTTTTAAGAAAAGTTAATAAAAATCTCAATTTTTTGACGTTTAAATTATAAGGGATATGATATTCATAACAGGATCAACATTTTTTTGGTGAAAATCTTACAAAATATACTAGAAATCCTTGCAAGATATTTATTTTAATTTCCATTACTTTAACGTTTAGTTAAAAGGAAATAGAACAATGAAACTTAATTCTGCGAAGAAAAATACAAAGAACATATCTTAAGGTGTTTTTAAACTTTATTAGTTTTCTTACGTAATTTTTTTCCACAATTTTGCAGTGGATGCAACTTTTCTTCCATGCATAAGAAAAAGTGCAGGTACTTTGTTTTTGCAACTGCCCAGCTACTTTAGCAAATATTTTAGTAATAGGTATTTATAATATTATAGTCATTTAATAAACAAGGGTTAAAATATGAAGGTCTCATCAAAAGTTTCTGCAAACTAATATACTCAATTGGAAAGAAGGCCCTCCAATCAAAGCCGATCATATCTGGTATACAGATGGAAGTAGGAGCTGGCATCTATGGAGACAAGCCTAGAGAGAAGATAACCTTAAGTCTTGGAAATTGCAGCAATAATGCATTGCGCTGTGCGGATTAAAGAAAAAGGGAGTAAAGGAAGCCAAGCGGCCCTGAAGGCCATTAGTTCTCCAAAAGTTAATTCCAAACTGTATACAGGCCCTGGAAAAAGTCGGTTTGGCAAACAAACTTACGGTAGCCTGGGTACAAGGCCACGAGGGCCACCCAGGTAACAAAGAGGCCGACGATCTAGCCAAAAGAGGATTAGCCATGAAAATGATAGGCCCCGAGCCATTTTGTGGAATTCTCGGCAGGCCTCTTTAAATGCATCTATTAAGGGCTGGGTAGACAGAGAGTTTCAAAGCTGGTGGGACAAATACCAGGACACGTCAGGCAAAGAGTTCATGACCTGCTCGCCAAGTTACCTCTGACCTACTGAGCCACAGTCGTAAGGTCAAGAAACGGTAGGTCAACTAACAGACATTGCAAACTCAACAAGCACCTGGAAAGAATAGGCCTGGTGGAGGATAGTCTGTGTAGGTTCTGTCAGGAGGCTGAAGAAACAGTGTGGTGCCACTGTAACACTGTAGGCTTAGGTTTACTAGGCTTGGTGAGGAAAAGCCAAAACCGGCAAGATATATGGAAGTGGCCAGTGTCAAGACTCTGGAGTCTAGTTAAGAAGAGGGCCTGGACAAGGTATCTAAAGAATGATAGGAGAAACCACAATAAATCTGGTAAGTGAGGGGGAGGTCATTTTGCCATCTCCGCATCAAATAACAATCAATCTAGGTCAAGCTATCTTAGGCTGTGCGGACAATTAGGCCATTATAATATTATAGTTATTTATAAATAAGGGTTTTAATACTCAAGGCACCTATGACACGAATTGGCTAAAAACAAAATCTACATTGTTAAAGTCTTGATATAAACAATTTTATTGCTAGTCGATAGGTACCTGTCATCGTTAATTTTTAGTAATTTTTATAAATTTGTCTCTTAGCGTTAAAATGTATTTACACGCGAAAATTTTTGCGCTGTGATTTATTATGATTGCACTGAAAGACTTGGGCTGCTTTTGGTGATAAGCTCCGAGTTGTTGTAACTCAACTGGTTTAACAAATTTTAGTTTAAACGAGTTTTTGAGGACCAATTGTAAGGGGCGGCCAATTTTGCTGTGGCTAAAGAAAAATAACTTTTGTTTGACAAATAATAGAAGAAGACAATCTTGTAACATATTAAAAGATGACTGCAATTAAAAAGCTCTTGCACCATCATCTTAAAGTTAGAAAATTTTGTTGTCGTTGGGTTCCCCTCGTCGCATATTCTGCAACTTGGGTCCCCAATTAGTCGAGGCACTGAAGCACTAACAAGGCCAAAGTTTGAATTTTTGCACTAAGACGGATCAGAACTTTTTGCATTTGTTCCAAATTTTTTGTAAAAAATACTTTGTGACTTATACAAACCGCAAATTGCATTGCTGAAGCCAAAAATGTATTAAAAGAATGCATTTTTTTAGACGGCTTTTGGAAGATAAAATAACTTTGTAAATATGAGTCAGAACGATTATAATAAATTGACTTACAGCCGACCTGGAGTTCAGGAACGCCGAAGAACGTCATCTCCGTGAGACTCTCCAAAAATTCAAGCGGGGAACAAGAGAAACTCGACGCCCGGTGTTTTTTTGGGTCGTTGAATTCAAATATAACATTGGCGAATACTCTCCGGACACCTGGTGCACCGGAATCTGGACGCGGACCTCATCTCCGAGGGTTTTTCTCACACATCGAAAAATACGATCCGAAAATCGTTATGGGTTTTTTTGGGGCGCTGAATCCAAATTTCACGTCGAAAACGACTCCCCAAACACCTGGTGGACTGTCATTTTAATGTTATAAATTTTTATTTTAAAATTTATTTATTTGTCAAAATTAAATTTTAGTTTAAAAATTATCTTTATATTTTCCATATTTTTTTAAAATTTCTTCTTTGTTATGGTGCACCAGGTGTTCAGGGGGTCGTTTTCGACGTGAAATTTGGATTCAGCGCCCCAAAAACCCATAACGATTTTCGGATCGTATTTTTCGATTGTGTGAGAAAAACCCTCGGAGATGAGGTCCGCGTCCAGATTCCGGTGCACCAGGTGTCCGGAGAGTATTCGCCAATGTTATATTTGAATTCAACGACCCAAAAAAACACCGGGCGTCGAGTTTCTCTTGTTCCCCGCTTGAATTTTTGGAGAGTCTCACGGAGATGACGTTCTTCGGCGTTCCTGAACTCCAGGTCGGCTGTGAGTCAATTTATTATAATCGTTCTGACTTTACAAAGTTATTTTATCTTCCAAAAGCTGTCTAAAAAAATGCATTCTTTTAATGCATTTTTGGCTTCAGCAATGCAATTTGCGGTTTGTATAAGTCACAAAGTACATTTTTTACAAAAAATGTTTGGAAGCAAATGCAAAAAACGTTCTGATCCGTCTTAGTGCAAAAATTTCCAAACTTTTGGCCTTGTTAGTGCTTCAGTGCCTCGACTAATTGGGGACCCAAGTTGCAGAATGTGCGACGAGGGGAACCCAACGACAACAAAATTTTCTAACTTTAAGATGATGGTGCAAGAGCTTTTTAATTGCAGTCACCTTTTAATATGTTACAAGATTGTCTTCTTCTATTATTTGTCAAACAGAAGTTATGTTTTCTTTAGCCACAGCAGAAATTGGCCGCCCCTCACACAATTGGTCACTCAAAGAAACTTGTTTAAACTAAAATTTGTTAAACCAGTTGGTTACAACTTCTCGAACTCGGAGCTTTATCACCAAAAGCAGCCCAAGTCTTTCAGTGCAATCATAATAAATCATAGCGCAAAAATTTTCGCGTGTAAGATACATTTTAACGCTAAGAGACAAATTTATAAAAATTACTAAAAATTAACGATGACAGGTACCTATCGACTAGCAATAAAATTGTTTATATCAAGACTTTAACAATGTAGATTTTGTTTTTAGCCAACTTCGTGTCATAGGTGCCTTGAGTATTCAAACCCTTATTTATTAAATAACTATAATATTATAAATTGCCAATTGTCCACGCATAAAGCCTAAGATAAGCTTGCACCCTTAGATTAGATTAGATTATTTGAGCGGAGATGGCAAAAATGACCTCCACCACTGCAACTTTACCAGATTTATTGTGGTTTCTCCTATCGTTCTTTAGAGTAACTTGTCCAGGCCCGTCTTCTTAACTCCAGAGTCTTGACACTGGCCACTCCATATATCTTGCCGGTTTCGGCTTTTCCTCACCAAGCCTAGTAAACCTAAGCCTACATAGTTCTTCGCAGTGGCACCACACATGTACGGCTGTTTATACAGCCTCCTGGCAGAACTTAAACAGGCTATCCTCCACTAGGCCTATTCTTTCCAGGTGCTTGTTGAGTTTGCAATGTCTTGTTAGTTGACCTACCGTTATCCTTACGATCTTAGGACTGTGGCTCAGTAGGTCCGAGGTAAACTTTGCCGAGCAGGTCTTAATGAACTGCTTTGCCTGTCGTTGTCCTGGTATTTGTACCCACCAGCTTTGAAACTCTCTGTTTACCCAGCTCTTAATAGATGCATTAAAGAGGCCTGCCGAAATTCCACAAAATGGCTCGGGGCCTATCATTTCCATGGCTAATCCTCTTTTGGCTAGGTCGTCGGTCTCTTCGTTACCTGGGTGGCCCTCGTGGCCTGGTACCCAGGCTACCGTAAGTTTGTTTGCCAAACCGACTTTTTCCAGAGCCTGTATACAGTTTGGAATTAACTTTTGGAGAACTAATGGCCTTTAGGGCCGCTTGGCTTCCTTTACTCCCTTTTTCTCTAATCCACACGGCGCAATGCATTATTGCTGCAATTTCCAAAACTTAAGGTTATCTTCTCTCTAGGATTGTCTCCATAGATGCCAGCTCCTACTTCCATCTGTATACCAGATATGATCGGCTTTGATTGGAGGGCCTTCTTTCGAATTGAGTATATTAGTTTGCAGAAACTTTTGTTAGACCTTCATATTTAAACCTTTTTATTAAAGACTATAATTAAATTATAACAAATATTTAAAAGTAGCTGCATTGCAAAAACAAAACCATTTCTTTGAAATAAAAAAGTTGACATGAAAATTTAAAATTAGGTAGGAAAACTAATAAAGTTTAAAAACACCTTAAGATATGTTCTTTGTATTTTTCTTCCCAGAATTAAGTGTCATTGTTCTATTTCCTTTATTAATAAACGTTAAAGTAATGGAAATTAAAATAAATATCTTGCAAGGATTTCTAGTATATTTTGTAAGATTTTAACCAAAAAAATGTTGATCCTGTTATGAATATCATATCCCTTATAATTTAAACGTCAAAAAATTGATATTTTTATTAACTTCTCTTAAAAAAACCTAATAAATTAAAAAATATATATATTTTCTTCATAAGTGCATTAAGGGGGTATTCTAGTGTAGAGGCATGAATTTTAGGTGATTTTTGAAGTGCCGTAAAAAAGGCAATTAATATTTTAACTATCTTTTTATGAGTTATTTAATAACATTACAAATTAACAGCAAAAAATAAAAAAAGTTAAAAATTCAAAAAATTAGCAGGTGAAATGGGGGGTCTCAAAAAATTGGCTCGTGACCATGCCCACGATTCCAACCCTCCATAGCAATCTAAAAAAAAAAAAAAGAATTATCAATGTAGAGTAATGTCGCAATGTCCGGAACTACCGAAAAGTTGAAAAAAAAATCACAAAATGGCGGCTGCCTAAAAAACAATTTTTGTACCACCTTTTTGAATTTTTTAAAAATAGCAAAAATTAACAACTGAGGATGCGGTTAGTTCCGGACTTAGAGAAGTCTATAAAGAAGACTCTCAAAAAATTTTAAGTAAATCGGTCCAGTAGAACTTAAGTAATCTTAGGCATGGTCACGGACCAATTTATTGAGACCCCTCCACTTCATCAGCTGTTAATTTTTTGAACTTTCAACTTTTTAAATTTTTAATTTTTTTCTGTATTTTTGTAGTATTAATAAATAAGTAAAAATATTAATTGCGTTTTTTCACGGCACTTTAAAAATCATCTAAAATTCATGCCTCTACACTAGAATATCCCCTTAATAGACAAAGTAATACTAAAAATAATGTTAAACGAAGCTAAGTTACTGAAATCTTTATAGGTAGCAAATATTTCACCCTTATTATCTATATACACAGTCAAAACACAAAGATTTATAAATTTATATTGGATATTTATCTCTTACATATTAGTAACAACAAATTATTTCATAAATTTGCGAATAATGTACGTTTTCTTGAGTCCACTCCTGCCAACTGTTGAATTCTTGTCTTTCGTGAAGTAGAAAAATGATGCTGTAGCAATATTTTAGGAGTAAATTCTAAGACCCTATTTTTCTTTACATTGCGAAAAGTTCTCTTTAAACATTCAGTAGGGTTGCTTTCTCACTTTAACACGCTTTAATTTTGATATAAGGTTCAAATATCAAAGGTTATTTTAAATACATGGTCTTACTAGATGTACTTGAAATACATTTTCGTTTCTTTGTGAAATTTTAAAATGGTATGTAAATATTTTAGATCTACGTCTAAACATATGTCTAAATTTCTGGTACATCATGTAGCTGTTGCCTCAAATATTTTAAATAAAATACTCTAAATTATTTTATTTTATTGTGAAATGGAGAGTTACCTTTTTAGGGTTATCCTATACAATAAGAGTTAATATTTTGTTGTTAAAAATGGGATGTTTTTTTATTATTTTTATTTTCTATTAACATTGATATTCAAGGAAAATAAAAAATTATACATAAATAAAATAGTATTTTTCATTTTAAACCGAATATAAAAAATTGTGTTTAACTATGTGTAGCAAAAACTGCAAGTAAATAAGACACCCGTCGATAATACCCTTTATTGAGCAGATTTTTGTTTTCAAATTATAAAATAATTTATTTGTTATTTAGTGCCAAAAAAATTGTAGATTGTGCTATTGTTACGGTAATGACGACGGAAAAAAATTAAAAAAAAACTGCATAATAAAGCCGAAAAGTAACAAACACACAATAAAAATGCAATAAAAATGAAACTTTGAATTTATTTCTTATCAAAATGGGGCTAATTTTTTAATGCATTTTCTGGAGAACTACTAAACCAAATTTAATTTTTTTTAAGTTGATGAAAAGAGATTTTAGCGGCCTTTAGAAGTAGGTATCACTTAACCCCTTATCCCGTTTAACATTTTAGGGGTGGAGGTTGCTTTTCCTAGAAGTTGAAGTGACAGAACTAAAGATATTTACAAAATGTTTCTCCCCGAAAAAAAAAGTAGACGGGTCCGAGTTATTTTTTAAATGACAGCTGTGTCAAATCGACGTTGTTTCGTTTTCAATGGCCCACCCTGTATATGATTGCTGTGGTATAAACACCTTCTCATTTTATCAGTCATAATGCAGTACCTACTCTCTAAAACAAGATGTAATATTTGTTAAAACTGACTAGAAATATAATAAATGTTATGCAAAAACCGTTCAAAATTTACGTCCAATACGCGAAAGTGTTGCCAAAATTCCTGAACACTCGATCCGTTATCGTTTCCAACAAGTGGCTGAGTCAAAATGCAGTTTTCTAATGAATTTTAATGATAGATTTTCATATGCATTTCTTTAATATTTAATTGAAACAGAGGCTAAATTAAGTAGATCATGCAATACTCCGAAAATTTGTTAATGGAGTTCTGACATTGTAAAAAAGATGATGAATTTTAACAGATTTTTTTTTTTGGTATAAAGCGCATTTTCACCTCAGTAGCTACGTCGATTGCAAAATTTAAGGCAAAGAAAAATATCAAGTTATTCGCAAAAACATTTATTTATGTATCCCCAACGAGTCACTGTTTCGTGTGGGCTTGGGATTGGCGACATAATTCGGCCTTAGCGCCGCTGCACACATGGGGTTTTTACCGTCCGGCTCCGCTGCGGCGCCGCGAATTTGCCTGCACACATACTTGCGTTTTTGCTGCGGTTCTATGGGAATCAATGGTTCGAAACAACCGCGACGGGCCCGCACGGCGCGGCGCCTCAACCGCACCGGACACAAGTGTACATCACTTGATCTACCTGTTAGTACTTTAGGCCTTAATTCCGGCGCCGCAGCGGAGCCGGACGGTAAAAAGCCGCAAGTGTGCAGCGGGACTTACCGTTTCAAGAATAAATCCGGGAATGCTGCCACTTCTTGTAACTTAAATTAAAGGATATAAATCTTGTAAGTTTGTGGTTCTAGCTCTATGAAGCTGCCTGTTAGATGGCGCACTAAAGGGTGGAATTATTACATGAAAAATTTTCTGGCACGACAAAAGTTTTGTAATTGAATTTTTTATTAAAAATGATCAGCTTGATATCGTGAAACTACTAAATGGTAGAAAGCAAAGAAAAAGGCAAAAAGCGCATTTTTTGAAGATTTTGTTGAACCCTTTAGAATCCCCCAAAAACCTCCATATTTGGCCAAAAAACTTCATGCTATGGTGAAACGTTACGCCAAATTTTGTTATATTCAGTTTAATAGTTTTAGTACAAGAATTTTGAAATCTCATTTAGTGTGATAAAATATAGAAAACTGGGTAGAACAAAGAATATAAGCAATGGACACTTAATTTTTTTTTACATATATACACTAGAGATCAAACGTATTTTTGATAACAATAATTGAATTATTTCTGAGCTCTTAGTGATTAAAAATTATAATATATTTTTTTGTTTAATCAAATTAAATATCTCTGCAAATTTTTATTATATTTTACTTAAAATATGGTTGAAAAGTATTCAAAAAGACGCTTTTTTTAATAAGTCAAAAATGTCAATTTGTTGCCATGATGCAAGTTGTCATATTTGTTAGGCGCTTACCAAGATACAAGCTGTCAGAGTTAACGGGCAAATAGCAAATATTTACTTTTGTCATATTGTTAATATTAATTTATTGTCCTATTTTTAGTTGTACCTTACTAATAATAGCTATTTATGGTACTAGTGTACATACATACATATAAGTCACGCGAGAAAAGTTTAGCCCTCGAGGCCATAGGCCAAAGGGGCTAATTTTCTCGAGTGACTTATATGTAAAAACACACGTGTTTCATACAATATTTTATCTAAAACTGTTAAGTTAAAGTAAGATACAAAGAAAAGATCCTTAAAAAAAAAAAAAAATCCCTCTAGTATATTTCTAATTTGTCAGATTATGTGACAGAGTAAATAACAGGTGGGTTTTTCTTGCAACAATGCAATTTTTCGAAGAAGGTTGCGGTTTTGTAACTAAGGTGATTGTTTATTTTTAAAAAAATGATTTTTGCCAAAACTGAAAAAGTCCTAGAATGAAAAACTCTCAAGTTTATAAAAGAATTCGGGAAGAACCTAATAGAGCAATAACCAACCTGATCCCAGAGAAATCAAGACAGTTTTACAATAAGGAATTTTGTGAATTGGAAGTGTGGATGAAAAATAAAGGCATTCAATTGGTAAACGAAAAAGTTTTACTGGAATATTTCTTATATTTAAATAAGACACTTGCCCCTTCGCCATTATGAACGAAATATTTCATGGTAAAAACAACCTTTAAGATAAATAAGAACATGGATATCTCTAGATATGGAAAAATTGTAGCGTTCCTTAAATCAAAATTCAGAAATTATACGTTTATGAAGGCCAAAGTTTTAGGAAGAGCTGAAATTAAGCAATTTTTTCAAGAAGCTTCCAATGAATATTATCTCTTAGCCAAGGTAGGAATTTGTTTTCCATTATAGTTGCCTTTTTATTTTCGGTCCTGGAACATTTTATATTTTTTTACATTTCTTGTAATAATTTTTGTATAGTTATATTAATAAATTTTTCGATTTAGGTTCTTAACTAGGCGTTTCTGGGCCTGTGATGAGCGAATTGAAAATTGTGATAGAAACATGGAGGACAAAGGACAATACCTTGTTATTCAAATCACTAAAAAAAAATCAAAAACAAGATGCTTTACCATTTTAAAGAAGGATATATGGAAACCAATTATTTAAGGCAGTATTTAAAATTACGCCAAAACATCTAACCACAATTTTTTTTTATTTTTAGAAAGGAAAGGTATTCCATGTGTTGGTATAAATTAAATTTCTAAAATCAAAATGCGGGCAAAATTTTTGGGATTGCCTGACTCTAATTTATATACGGTCATAGGTTACCCGCAAACAGCAACCCTCCTAAGCCAAGGGCCCATAAACCTTAAACGCCATGCATAATTTCTGTGAATTTTCCCGAAAAAAGTGTTACCGTTGCTGATGCTAATCTTAACGGTAATTTCACAATCAATGTAAACATTAGTATTAACAATAAGCAGTAGCACATAAGTTTAGTAATAGTACAGTGTAGTAGTAGCAACAACAAATGTTTGTTTTGATTGTAATATTAAATTTGTTTGACATGTTGTTTTGGAGCCTGTTTTATATGATTTTTTGTAACAAAGCAATGTTAAAAGCACTATGTATTGGACTGGTTTTAGGGCATAAGGCTAGTAAACTTAATAACTCACCAGTAAGATAAAATCTACAACTTACTAGTGAGTTATGGGTTACTTTATTCGTCTAAATTTAGATCTATAATAGACTTATAATATGACAGTTTTGGATTAAATAATTTTAGGGTAAAAAAATGTTTAATTGATTCGTTTTTAAAATAAATGTTTAAATAATAGTTTTACCATCTTTTATTTTATAGAAAATAATAAATAAATGAAAAAATAGAAAAAAATATTTATTTTATTACATTTTGTGCATTCAACAGACGTTCCTGGCTTTTTTGGAAAAATGCATATTCCGATCCTTATCTTAAGTGTTTTCAGGAAAAACCTACCTACCACCTACAACACCTAACCTTTTCTGTTTTTTGAGAAACTTTTAATTTAAAAGCCACTCTAACAAACTCACAATGAGATATTTATTTAAAATTGCTTTTTAAGTACTATTTCTTTAAAAAAATATTAGGGATATAATGAGTTTAAAGCAATTAACTTGTCCCAAAATATCTGCATCTATTCTCCGGACAATCTGTATACATACCTGCATTAAAAACATGATATAAATTGTTATTGCCTGCATTGCTGTTATAACAAGCATAACACAGTGTCATTGAGGATAACCACACTATACAATAAATTTATTTGGTCTATTTAACTATTGCTAGATTAGCGTGCAGTTTATATGGTTTTGTTTTGTTACAATAAAGCTATGCATTTAAATGGAAATTTATGAATAATAAAATACCAAATTTTGAATACAAGGATTTTGGTACAAGAGAGCTCCACAATTTTGCGTCTAATTTCACCAAAGCTAAAAGCAACGCGGTAAATTAAAAAACTTCTTCGGGTGTAGCTTTTGTATTATTTTTAAAGTATTATTTTATTTAAAGCAGTTTAACTTTTTCCTTATAATAAGAAAAAAAATATTTTCACATTTTCTAGTTTGTAAAGCACAAGGCCCTGCAATAGTGCGCTAGGCATCCATAGCTCCTATACCAATCAGGTTAGGAGTTTTGTTTTACCACCACTGAAAAATTCATGGACCGGCAAAGGGTATCAGAGGAATTCAAAAGTTTAAAATTTTATTGGAAAAATGTGTTCTTGCCTGTTGGCGGTAAATTTTAGGGTTTAAATCATTTTTTGGAGGGAGTTTTCCCAAATTTTATTTACAAGTTTTAAGGCTATTTAGCTTATGGCGGTTTTAATTTTTTATTTATACCCATTTTTTGGAAAATTTGTGAAAAAAGGATATAAATTTTTTAGATTCTTGCGGGAAATTTTCCTGTTTTATTTCTTATTTTAAGTTACTAGGATTTTTTCTCTCTCGAAAGCTTATTCGCCTGCCAAACCAAGGCTTTCTAGTAAATATATGCTAATTTGTATATATGCATAAAATATTTTTACAATATCTTATTATCGCTATTAAAAATATAAGTCTAAGCAGGAAAAAGTTAACGTTATTTGTACAAACATCTTTTCCCTCCTGTTTATAAGTTTGTTCCAATCTCACAAAAAACAGTTTATTGTACGACCATATGCAAGTCCAGTCAAATAACCCTTCCTAACCGATAGGTGACATTGTATTACACGATCCCTTTACTGATCCCCAAGCAAAGCAGAACCCTTTTAATATACAGAATAATAAAGATATGGGGACCACTGGATTTAGGTGCCTTCCGAAGCACATGTGAGAGGGTTTACTAGGCAGGAATACTACAGCAGTGGTTTGCATGGCCTTCTGTGAGGTGACGAGCTATGAAAAGTCCAATGGATAATGCTGGATTCGAACCCGGGTCTTCCACGCTGCCACTAAACCAGCTCGCCACTATCTTTTATTAGCCTCTTAATTTTTGCTATTTAAATTTTGTAATATTAACTGTGTTAACTTATTGTTTATATTACTACCTAACATAATTTATATACGTATAGAAGAGCAAAATAAAAAAAATTCAGTATCTAGGTATATAAAATAGTTTTTTGTGAAACCAGATGGAAATAGCACTATTTTTCGTAACGAGCAGAGCAAAAGAATGTAAGTTATGAAAAATATTGTTTCTCAACTCGATTCACACAATATTTTTTTTTTAATTTTGAATATAATATGATTATTTTTAATTCAAGTTTAAAAAATAAAAAAAAAATTCAAAACTCATTGACGTCAAATATCTTACTTTTCATCACCAGTTGCGAAAAATTTTACTTTTTGTAACTGGCTATGACAAAGTAAGATATTATGACAACATCTATAAGTTTTAAAAAATGTCACTTTAAATGTCAAAATTAGAAAAAATATCAATAACACTAAAACCTTGGACTTCCAATGTCTTTATTTGTTATTTGTTACACAATGTTTCGGTTAGTTATTGAAACCATAACATTGTCTGCCACTTTCAAAGAAACGTAGAAAAAATATATTTTATGAATATAAATTAATTAATAATTTAAAGATATTTCCACTGGTCCTTTATTTTAAATACGCATGCTGGATAACCTTATTGTTTCTTTAGGGCGCGCTAGCGTAAACTTGCCATACATGCGTTTAGCGATTACATATCTAAAGTTATTATAGTATTATTATAAGGTTAACTATGAAGCAGGCCAATTATGTACATATGAGTGTATTTCAAAAAAATATGTTTGCATATACAAGGTGGTCCAAACAGTATAGAGATATAAACTTGTATTTTTACCGGTAAATTTGCTTTAGTGGTTTACGAGCAATAAATTAAAATTATTAAAAAATGGCTCTACACTCTTAAAAAAATGGCATTAAAAAACGCTCTAAAATCTGTTTTGTCCGGACTTCATGATCTGAAATTTAATACATAAAGCTTAGGATACCTTGACATTAAATAGTTTTATTATTTTTTACGAGGTATCCAAAAATTGGTTTAAAAAATGACAAATTACCTGTTTACCTTAGACTTAGGTTAGTAAAGAAATAAGGAATTTGTGGACTAAAATTTGTATGTTTTGCATTAAAAAAAAAGATTACCTAATTAGCAAACACTATAAAGAATCACTATGTACTAATCAAAAAATTACTACATTACAAGATGATAAAACTTTGACAACAAATGTTGTCAAACCTACAGCCCTTGCACAGTAAATATTCTTAGTCCGGCCATTTTTTAAGCAGCAGAAACCACCTTCATCAGACTTTCATAGCTAGTCATGTGACTTTTTCCCCGTTTACCGATTCTAAGAGCATTTAATCGTGAATTCCATGTCGGTGCCGACTAAATGATCACACTTTATACCGTTCGACCATGACGAATGAACCTTCCACCCCTAACATCAACCCTGGCGGGGGGAACAACCCCAGTCCGTATCAGAGCCTGGCATATGTTCCTACTTACGGGTTCTCAATCAGGGTGATCGTGAATAGCATTTCACAGCCCCCTAAGCGATTACTAAATATACCTTTAATAAAGAAAATATTCAACTACATGCAAATCAGAAGCCGGAGCTTTAGGAACATGTGCGCATGTTGCATCAATACTTTGGTATTTAGGTTTTGGGCTTCATTAACAACATGTACAGTAACGGCCATTAAATCTTGGGTAATTCTATTTTTCTTTCGTAAAATAGGCTTATGCCACCTTCTACTGAATATAAATACCTGTTGAAAAACCTAATAAAGTAACAGGTGTCCGTTGTCAGTGTCTAAACATATTTTTTAAAATGCCAAACCTAACTTTGGATCAAATCATTAATTAATTATTATATTAAGTAGAGAGGTTGACCAGAAAGGGATGTGGCGGAAGAGCTTAACATCCCAAAGAGTACTTTTCATTTTGTTAAAAAATGGCAGGAAACACACTCCTTGAGAGATAATTAAAAACAAGACAATAATTTAGTTAATATTTTGAGAAACCGACAACGGTTAGAACCGCACGGCGAAGAATAAGGCAAATATCCGAATTGCGCTGCCACCCGGCAGCCTTAAAACCGTTTTTAACAAACGCAAATAAAGAGCAACGCATTGGATTTGCTCTACAATTTTACTTTTTGAAAAAATATAATATTCAGCGAAGAAAAAGTGTTTTAGTCGTGCTACAATGCGACACCTAAGGTATACAGGCCTCAAGGAACACGATTTGATGAAAAATATACCCAAAAGGATAGAAGTAATGGGCGATTTTCGGTAAATGTTTGGGGTGGGTGAGTGCACAAGGACTTGGTGTATGTTATTTTATCAAAGGAAGGTTCAATGCGGAGGTATATATAGATCTACTACAGAATATTATTCTTCCTTCTGTACTGGATCGATTTCCGGACAGAAATTTTATCTTTCAGCAAGATAAGTGTCCCGTTCATACGGCCCGGCAAGTCGATGAATGGATGAAAGAGGTATCAGGGTTTTACCGTGACCCGCACGGATTAAAATGTTATGGAAAATGTTTGGGGCTTATTACTTAAAAAAATAACTAGGGAAAATGAGTTTAGGCCACAAATTGGCAGTAAAGTCAAAATTTGACAATTTTTTGCCCAAGATTTAATGGCCGTCAGTGTACATTATAATCCTACAAAAAGTATTTCGAAAAACGTCACACGTTAAAACGAGAAGAACTAGAAATAGCAGATTTAGTATGGCTGGAGGGGTATCAAAGGATATTGAGTAGTAACCGCTCAAGAGGCTGTGGAATGCAATTCACGTCACCCTGATTGAGAACCCGTAAGCAGGATTATATAACAGGCTTTGGCAGGAAATGGCAGGACTAAGCCTAGTTACTGTGTAAGGACTATAGGTTTGGCAACAGTAGTAAAATATTGCCTTTCGGCAATCCACCTAAATTTGTCAGATGCAGCCGCCGACCTCTAGGGGCAGTTTTGGGGGAGTGTAAGGGCTCTTCTGGCTATGTGCCCATTGAGACTTTTGTTCAATATAACAAAAGCTATAAAAATACCAAGTTTTATGAAAATTAACCGGTGTTCAATTTAGAAATGTTTTGTGCGAGATTCTTTATTCAGATTGTTTTGACACAAGTTCGGTCTTTTACCGTTTTACCGAAAAAAAAATCTTGTAAAGCTCTTTGAGAATAGTCGTAATATTGAAAGACGGGTCAGAGCATTCTGAATAACTTTTGTGGAGCAAATACACCTAGTGTTATTAAATTAAGGTATTATATAATATTTTACCGCGAAATCTATAAAATTTATTAAAAAAAAGGTACACCAATAAGTCATTTCAAAATGTCACTTAGAGTTATTTATACTACTTCAAAAAAACACAACTCCCATCCTGTTTCGCAAAATTAGTGTACTGTAACTGTAATTAAAATTTGTTTCAGATAAAATATTGATTAAAACTACATATGGACATCCATTGACGTTCTTTGTTGCACTGTCATTTTAATTATATACACTTGATAGGTAAATATAGTTTCCAATATTTTTTATCACGTTATAATAAGTAGGTAAACGCAAGAATTATCTAGAACATCCTGAGTCGGCCACATTTTACAGTTGCACGCACTGTAGGTAAATTAGCATATTTTTTATCTACCGTTATATTTAAGAGGTTATATAGCAGTATTTAGTGGCTCCATTTAAGTCTGATGAACCTAGTTATCTACCATAAGTCTATTTTTTCTAAAGTTTAATTAGGGATTTTAGATATTTATTCTAACCATAAACATAACTATAAAATAAAATCACTTATTAAATAGGGTCGTAAATATCCTGTCCAAAAATCTAGTCTAGAATAAAATACTAAAAAAAAATATACTATCTTTTATCACTTAATTTGTTTTATTAACGAGTCATAGACCTGTAGGAAGAGAGGGATATGTTTCTTCCATAGAGATGGTCATTATTCGCCAAAAGGCCAACTATTATATGAAAAGTTGACAGTTTACAAAAGAGTCAATTTTGTAAATTGGTTTTCTTTGATTTTTAGGTAAAAATAAAATTAAAATTTGTCAAGTTCTCTTGTAATAGGTGGCCTTTTGTACATCTTTCCTATAAGTTATGTTTTATTTAGGCTGATGATGACCAGCTCTATGGCAGAAAAATGTCTTTCCCGACCAAGAGGTCTATGACTTGTCAATAAAATAAATTATGTGCTTAAAGACAGTGTTTTATTTCATTCTTTACAATCTTCTACTTCTTTATTATATACTACTACTCCTCAACTTTGAAATGTTATATCTCGGTTACTATTAATTCTACATACTTTAACCATTCACCATTTTTAATGTATTACATAGGCCTTTTTTTCACATATTTTTTATACCAAAATCCATAAAAAAAGCTATTTGACAAAGTCTAAAGAAATATATAAAAAATTAAAAAAAAGATAAGTGCAGCCAAATTTTAAAATCATATCCCGGTTACCAAAAATCTTAAAGACTTTTACCAAAAACCGAAATAATAGCTTTTTTAGTAAAGAATACCTATACTCAAATTTAAGTAAAATAAGTTATGGGTTAAAGTTTAAAACTAAAAAATGATTTTTTTAATTTGTTTTTTGCCTTTAATTTGATCCCGAAAGGAGATTACAATTTTGTGATTGGTTACTAAGGAGACACGATTTTCTAGATATTTAAGTAAATGATACTTTAAAAATTAAGACCATTTTTATAAATTGTGGAACACTAACTTAGAACTATAAACCTATTTAGAATATAAACAACCCTGATCAATTTTAAGAAACTCGACTGCAAGTGCGACTCAGTTTTAACGTGTGGGATAGCATTTATAAAAACAAATTTTTGTCCCTATTTCTTTAAAGATATTCATTATACAAAAAAACTATTATCAATTGAAAATGGTTAAAGACTATCTTGCTGATATACCTTTGACCAATTACCATAGCGTCCGATTCCAACACGATAATGCTTTATTTTACAATACTGATTACACATTACACAGTCCCACAAAAAAAATAAATGTTCGGACTTGTGAGTCGGACATATGTATTCCCATGTATTTTTCGACGCTGAATCCGATTCTCAGAAATGGCCCTTCACTTCTGGAATTGGCCCTAGGGCCCAAAAATGTCCTCTTAGGGCCCGAAAGATGGCCCGAGGGCCATATCTAGCGCCCTTGGCGTGGTTTAACATTTGCGCCCCTTCCCCGCACACCGGGGGATTTGTGGAGTATGGAATACCCCCAACGAAAACGACGTGGTAGTCCGTTGGTTTTCCTCGAAAATTTTACAAAATTAAAGTGCAAAGTTGTAGGTTTAAAGTTTTTGACCGGGGTTTCGTTTCTTTATAGGGTAAAGATTAGTGAGTCGTCACTCTATGCTTTAGCATTGGTTTGTTATTTCGTACAGTCTTAATTTTAGCCAAAATAACAATGCATAATAGTTCGAGAAATGTTAGAAGATTTTAATTATTCTAAGCTATTGGTAATAAAAAGAAGAAGAAGAATTTTTAGAAACATTTAAAAAGTTACATTCTTGCTGTATGTATCAGGATAAATTGATATTTTAGTTATAATTTATAAATTTTAACACAGGTCCACAAAAAAAAGTGTTTGTGTTGGGTGTCGTAATAAGATTTTATGGTGTATTTTTTCCGATTTTTTTTAATTATACATTATTTATTTTATTTAGTTTAAATAACTAAAAATTTGCAAAAAAAATCAAAATTAAAAAAAAATAGTTTTCAAATTTTTTCCTGGGGTATCCTTAAAAAAGTCCTAAAAATTCGGATTTTTGATTATAACTCGAAAAATATTGCATTTGGACAAAAATGTTATATTACTTAAATTAAAGGTCTTGTAAAAATACATAATTTATGTTATATAAAGTTTCTTTTATAGTTTTTGATATATTGACGTAAATAAATTAAAAAAAGGGAAATATCTAAAATTACGCCTTTTTTCAATTTTTTGCTGTTTGACCCCCAATTTTGACTTCAGATTCGTGTTTAGCGGAAAAAATAAGACAGAAAATCCTAGTCCGGCACCCAGCACACACCACTTTTTTTGTGGACTTGTGTGATTAAATTAGTACGTAAGTTGAAAATGTGTTATAAAATTGTAATTTATTTATTTGAATAATTTTGTTAATAAAAAATAATAATAATATAACTACGGTACTGAAAACTGAAAAGAAAAGAATTTTTCATGGCCGATTTTGCGCCCTCAGGAAGCTGCGCCTTTGGCGGTGGCCCATCTTGCCACCGCCTAAATACGGCCCTGATTCCGGGATGAGGCGAGGGCGAAGGTGCATTCTCAAGCCAAAACCGGGTTTGTGAGCAAACATTTTTTAGCCAACTGAAATTTCCAGTTTGGGACCGAGAAAATGACCCCTTAGGGGCCAGAAAAACCGTGTTTCGGACGCCGGAATCGCAACAGTAACATTTTTATGTACATTTAAATTCTGGAACTCAGACTGTGCTCGACAATGGCCAATTGAATTTTTGTTTAAGACCGGAAAAATGTCCCTTAGGGGCCAGAAAAACCATGTTTCGGACGCCGGAATCGCAACAGTAACATTTTTATGTACATTTAAATTCTGGAACTCAGACTGTGCTCGACAATGGCCAATTGAAATTTTTTGTTTGAGACCGGAAAAATGTCCCTTAGGACCGGAAAAACCGTGTTTCGGACGCCGGAATCGCAACAGTAACATTTTTATGTACATTTAAATTCTGGAACTCAGACTGTGCTCGACAATGGCCAATTGAAATTTTTTGTTTGAGACCGGAAAAATGTCCCTTAGGGACCGGAAAATCATGTTTAGGCCGCCATCGCAACAGTGATATTACCATAAAATAATACCCCTGACGGGGTTGGAAATCTTATTCTCAGCAAGTAGGTTGGAGGTCAAGAAGGTTCCATTACGCTCGGTTCACGCCTTAATTCAAGAATTACTCCTGAGTGATAGTTCTTCCAGGTATCCAAAAGATTCTGAACGGCCGATCCACCGATTCCAATGCCTCTTTTCCTTTCCAATGTATTTCTCTACACTCAATTTTCAAGCACAGTCTAAGTTCCAGAATTTAAAAGTACATAAAAATGCCACTGTTGCGATTTCGGCGTCCGAAACATGATTTTCCGGCTCCTAATGGGTCATTTTTCCGGTCCAAAACGAGAACTTTCAGTTGGCCATAAACTTTTTAACAACTGTCTGAGTTCGAGAATTTAAAAGTACATAAAAATACCACTGTTGCGATTGCGGCGTCCGAAACACGATTTTCCGGCCCCTAAAGGATAATTTTCCCGGTCCCTAACAGGTAATTTTACTTGGCTATAAACTTTTTGATCACAAATCCGGCTTTGGCTTGAGAATGTACCTTCGACCTTGCCTTATCCCGGAATTCATCTTCCAGGCCCTATGGAGGCCATTTTTGGCCACTAGGGCCAATTTCAGATGCGAAAAGCCATTTCTGAGCTCGGAATCGGATTCAGCGTCGAAAAATATATGGGAATACATATGTCCCACCCACAAGTCCGAATATTTTTTTTTGTGGAGCTGTGATATCTTACCAAAAGTTTTAGTGACAGAGAGATACGGAATAACTGACCAGTAAGATAGCCAGTAAGGACTCCAAATTTCAGTGATCTGTACTTATTTTTATTGGACACACAGCTTTAACTTAACATTTTTAAGAAGTTTGTAATTTAAGAAGAAAAATGTAACTCGCACTGCTTGCATACAAAGAAGAGTGGAGTTTGTTCAGATAATTACACATTAGTGTTTTTGTTAGTTTATTAAAAGCGTTTTTAAGTTTTTTATTTTTACTCAATACACACAAATTTAAGTAGGAGTGTCGTGTTTTAGAAAACATTCCCGATGTTGTCACACTGTTTATATTACTTTTGTAATTTTTAATGTAAAAATTTTATTATGATTCGTTTTTTTCATATGTAGAGTCCAAATTTTATATTAGTATGGTTAACAAGGTACCACAATAACATCTATAAGACAATGTGACAGTAAAAAAATAAAAGTCGACCACGAGAGAGAAACAATTTTTTTATTATTTTAGAATCTAGAAAATACAAGGATGACGCACATACGAAAAAAAGGTGAGGTAGGGTGGCCAAGAGACGAAACGTCTGCTGGCAAATATATAAACACCATTTTGTGGCATTGCAAAATACTTAATGTAAATTGCAGCTTGCCTAACAATATTTATTTTAAAAAAAAAAAAGGAAATCAAAGCGATTTTTCAAAATTAGTCGCTATTTTAAAATTCTCTAAACAGAACATATATGGATAATTTTTAAATCGCAATTATTTTGGAAGATTGCTTTTTGGTTTTTTTCTATAGCACATAGTCACTGGTGACGGGCTGTATGGCTGAAGAGTCTAATGCCAAAAAAAACATAGTTAGTCTTAAAAATATCTTTGCCCGTTCTCATGTCTCTTATAATTTCTGAGATGCCAATCTTAGGAGTTGAATTTAAAATACCCGGTAAAGTGTGTTCAAGATATTTTTTTAAATTTTGCTTATATTATCTTTTACAATTTATTCTGTAATGCTAAAATTAAATGAAACTATTTGCAGGTATTGGGCTGTGACAAACCTCGACTACATCCACACCAGAAATGGAAATCGAATAGGATTTATGATAGTTATCGTGTGGATTATAGCATTAGTAGTGTCGTTAGCACCACAAATACCCCAATTTAAAGATCCTGACTATCTGTACAGAATAGAAGTTAAAAGACAATGTTTAGTTAGTCAAGATGTTAAATATCAAATTTTTGCTACTAGTTCAACGTTTTATGTTCCTCTATTAGTAATATTCGCACTTTATTGGAAAATATTTCAAGCGGCCAGAAATAGAATACGAAGAAGAAGAGAATTAAAAAATCAAAACTTTGAAAAAGTAGAAAAAACTAATAATAATAGTAGGTAAGTAAAATTGTAAATTATTTGAATATATTCTAAGCTTGGTTTAAGCATCTAAGCACCTACCAATTTAATTGTTGGTTTATTTCCTATTTATTAAGTCATAATAAATAAAGTAACTAAATTACTTTTAATTTAACCTTTAAATTGTAAGTTTATTTAATTGTCCGCTCTAGCAACTACCTATTATAACCTACTGCAAATTAAGGGAGTAAGAAAAAAAAATTAAGGGTTTTTGGAGGGCTATATTTGTGAAAAATGGTCGTATCGAGATAAAGATTAAAAATCCTAGTTTCCAAATCTTTTGACCAAAAGTTTTTAAGAGCGACAGTAATCGAGTATTTCGAAGAAATACATGAAAAAAAAATTGCAAATTTTTTGTGTTTTTTTTTGGGTCCACAAGCTTGAAAATGTTTTTTACAATAAAATCATGGTATAGACTTCAGCTTCATTTTCTCTCTTTTTTTTAATTTTTCTCCACGATGACTGGTTTCGGAGATATCCGATTTTAAATGCAACAGGATCCTTTTGGCTATAACCATCGATATCTTAGCAACCAAGCATCAAACAGAAAATTGAAGGGCAGTTCCAAAATCGCCAATGAATTTCCTACAAAGTTAGCTTGCGGCCGTTTATTATTTATTTTTTTATCCTTAATTTAACCTAAAAAGAGTGAAAAAAAAACTTTTTTACTTGTTCCGAAAAAACCTCCGCATTTTTGCGAATATTGATGAGAAGTCTAACGTTTGCACGAATTTTTATACTCCGATACACCCCCAACAACCCTGCGAATCGGCAGATCGAAATCGAGTGTTTTTTCTAAACCGTTTGATGAAAATTTCAGAAAAAAATAAAGGAGCAAAATTTACATTTCTGGGTATACCGTAACCCTCGTAAAAATGAAAAATTAAGTTTTTGTTTTTTATTTTTTTACAATTGGGCATCATTTATTCATTGAATTTTGAAATTCGAAAAAAAAGATTTTTGAAAAAAAAAATTAAGGACCCCGCCATTTTCTTATGGAAAATGGGTTTGGGTCAATTTTTTCCAAACTTTACATAGTGATAGTTCTCAACACGCTTATTAAAAGTCTCCACGGGCATAAAACCCGAAAACCTCCCCAACCCCTTCAAAATCACCTTCAAATTTCACTGGGGATTTTTGTTTTAAAAACTTTGCATAGTGATAGTTTTTGACACGCTGATCAAAAATCTTTACGGGCACAAAATTCAAAAACTCCCCTAATTCACCTTCAAAAGTCACTGGGAATTTTTCTTATGCAAAATGGGATTCGGCCAATTCTTTCTAAACTTTGCATAGTGATAGTTCTCAACACGCTAATCAAAAGTCTCCACGGACACAACCCTCCCAAAATCACCCTTAAATGGCACTAGGGATGATTTTGACTAATAGTTGGGTCAATTGCTCGGCGGAATTTTTTGATAATGTTACATACCCCGTAAGAAATCCAGATACAGGAGATGTCAGGCTGTAGCTCTGCAAATTTAAGTGGCTTCAATTCGACAATACTATCAAAAAATTCCGAAAGGCAATTGACCAAACTATCAGTCAAAATCATCCCACTGACCTTTAAGGGTAATTTAATTTTGGGAGGTGTGAGGTTTTCGGGTTTTGTGCCCGTGGAGACTTTTAATCAGCGTATTGAAAATTATTACCGTACAAAAGTTGAAAATAGTTGGCCGAAACCCATTTCCCATAAAAAAAATCCACAGTGAAATTTGAAGGTGATTTTGGGGGGGTAGGGAGGTTTTCGGGTTTAATGCCCATGGAATCAGCGTGTTAAGAATTATTACTGTGTAATGTTAAAAAAAATGACAAAACCCATTTTTCATAAGAAAATTACGGGGTCCTTTTTTTCATTGTTTTTTTAAATTTCCAAATTTAATGAATGCCCAAATGTAAGAAAATTAAAAAACAAAAAACTCTATTTTTCATTTTTACGAGGCTTACAGAGTACCCAGAAAATTAAAATTTGCCCCTTCATTTTTTTCTAAAATTTTAATTAAACGGTTTAGAACAACCACTCGATCGTTCGATCTTCCGATTCGCGAGATTGTTGGTGGTGTGCATCAGGGTATAAAAATTGGTGCAAACATTCGACTCCTCATCAATATTCGCAAAGAGGAGGAGGATTTTTTGGAACAAAAAAAAAGTATTTCGTTTTTCACTTTTTCAGGTTCAAATTGAAGATTAAAAAAAATAAACATTCAACGGCCGCAAGCTAATTTAAATTTTAAATTAAAAAAAAAAGAAGTGTAAAGCTAAATGAACAGGCTATTAAGTCTATACCATAATTTAATTGTAAAAAAATCCAAGCCGTGGACCCAAAAGAAAAACACAAAAAATTTTTTTTCGTGTCATTCCTTTGAAATACTTGGTAAGTGTTACTTTTGAAAATTTTTGGTCAAAAGATCTAAAAACTAGAATCTTTAAGCTTTAAGATGCTTTTTAACGATCTAGATACGACCATTTTCTCACAGAAATATAGCCCTCCAAAATAACTAAAAAATTACATTTTTTTTCTTACTTCCTTAATTTTTTGCGGTAGTGTATTTATTACGTGTTTTTTTGTTTGTATTATTTATATGCTACTAAATAGTTAGAGATAAACGAGCGAATTATGAACTATGCAAAAACAAAACAAGATTGTTATATTTAATTAAGGCATTTCCTGGACTAATAAAAAAATGCTTAATATTCCATAATATGCGGTTGTAAAAAACGTATAGTATGCAACACTTTTAAAATAGACTCCTTGCTTACTTCTTTTCGGCTCGTGAGAACAATCCCTCAGACGGATATGCAAAAAGCGAATTTTCTACAAGCGTGCGAAAAATATTAATCTCCCACACGCATTTTACATCAGAAAATGCATCATTTCTAAACAGCGTGCGATTTTTTTCCCATGGCGTGTGGATATGTAGTATTTTCCGCATTCTTGTAGCAAAATCTGCACTGGTTAGAATAATAAGTAATTCCTCACTTACCGCAAAATATACACTTTTATTCTAGAAAAATAACTGCATTCTATGGTTTTCTATTTAACAAGATATATAGTAATTTGAAATATCCCGATCGGGCAAAAAATGAGAATGTTTAAGCAAAACTATAAATTATCAATCACATTTATTGAAACACCAACATGACTCTAGGTGTAATTTTCTACATTAATCATAAATATTTTTAAATTTTTTGCTCCTTTTTTCCCAGTTTTTGGCGCATAAAGCCAATTTTTTAAAAATATTTTGATGTTCATGTAGCTTCTTCGTTATTGGATAAATGGAATGCCTTTAAGTTGTCAGCTGTATAGGAAAACCAACGCTCTCCTCTAAAAAGTCGCGGTTAAAGCAGGATGCATTTACTATTACTCATTTTCTATTACTATTAAAATAATAATAAATGTTTCTTGCATATTTTTATTATATTTAATTTAAGCTACATCAAGATTTTCTGGTCAGCAATAAGTTTTTTATCCTTCTCTAAAATTAAGCAAAAATTTACTTAAATAAAATTCAAATACCTACATTTTTACTCGAATATTCTGCAAAAGTAATCCTCTAATTATCTTTTAAAGGTTAATACATACCTTCTTAGGAAAGCGAAGGTTTCTTAGAATAAAAAAAGCACCTGGGAAAAATCCTGCTGCTGAAGCTCTTGTAAATTCATTAGTTATGATGGAGGGTCAATCAGCTACAACCATGGAGATCTTGGAAGAGCATGAAGAAGCAACTAGTAGTAATGATCAAGAGGTAAGATAACTGCTTTTAGAGTAATTAAAGACTAACGTTTATTTGTTTCCATAACTGCATAATATGCGGTCGTTTGGCCATCTTCAATCGCCATTTTTCAAAACTAACAAAGATAGGTATAGGATATTATACATATTTTATATCAGGAATAACCCGTAGAACCAAATAAAATATACAGGGGGTTGCATTTAAATTTTTGGGAACATTATTTTGGGAAAAATCATTTTCGCAGTACTTCCGGAAATGGGAAATAGTTTTATTATGACCTCCAGATAGAGTCATTTGGGAAAAAAAAATTGAAAAATAATAATTTTTTATATTATTTATTTGTTCTTCCTAAAAAGCATATTATGCGGATTTGACATCTTTAATCGCCATTTGCTCAAAAACTAGCAGAGATACGTATAGCATAATATACAATTTTATATCAGAAATGATTCGTAAGATCCAAACCAAAAATATACAGGGGATTCCATTGAAAAAATCAAAGTTGACGTCGTTTTCCCCTTAAACCGGAAGTGATAAAAGACATGTATAATATCCAAAATCAGCATCTTATGATATATTATAGCATCCTAAAAAATTTTAAAGCTTATATGTTTTTTTTCAAGAAAATAAATGGCTGGGTAGTGATTTGTCACCCGGTATATATATATATATATATATATATATATATATATATATATATATATATATATATATATATATATATATATATATATATATATATATATATATATATATATATATATATATATATATATATATATATATATATATATATATATAGATATCGTCCCCCTTATCACGAAGGGGCGTATCTAACATAAAATACTAAATTGGTTTTTGGCAAATTTAAGCTTTGCTAGGGTATAATCCTTTAATATCACGAAGTGGCGGAACTGTATCTGTTATAGTTCCTCACAGAAACTTTTTAGTAAAGGCGAATCTAAAAAAAGAAGAAAAAAACACCTTATAGGCGTAAGATCACTAACGCCCATACGTGGTATTTTAAAATAACAGATATAGACAAACTCAATTTCCATACAGGCGTAACTAAAAAGCGGCTGACGCAAACGATTTAAAAACCTGCTGATTTTTTGTGTCGTAGTTGGTTTCGGAAAAATGGATGTGTTAGTACGTTGGGGATGGTCACCAAAAATGTGGTAGATTCTTGTAGAATTAAAAACAATAAATCGAAAAGAAATAAAAGTAGGATGTAGTGTCAAAATGTTGTACTAAACGCGATGGTATTTCGGTAAAGGATGGCGATTGAGCTTATCAAAACTAAAGTAAGGTCATGAGAAGCAATTTGGATTCCGACGACGATGTACCTTAATAGAACTCCAAAGAAAGCTGAGAAAAGCTGAACAAGATACTAAATAGCTAAACAGAGGACTCAAATAAACATACAAAAATATGTTATCAACAATGAAGTTAAATCCACATCTAATCAAGGTAAGCTTTTGTAACTAACCATTGTTTAATCCCAGTCTACTTTTGTAGTATGTTATAAGAGCTTATTATAGATAGTGTTATGTATTCCATTTCTTTTTTGTCTCAGATTTAAAACACTGTTATATTTACGGTAGTTTTAGTATATAAACGTAGTTATTGGTATGTTATTATAGCTTATGAGAGACTTTGTTTATATGTTATATTTCAATTTTGTTTTAGATAAAAACAGTGATAATCTTGACGCTAGTTTGAGGAGCAAGACGCTAATATTAGAAAACAACAATTCAGTTTTTGAGCTGCAAAAGAGAAATTCCACTTTCTGAGTTTACAGATTTGCACAGTGATGAGCCCACTGAGGTGCCAGAACTCAGAGGTCAACAACCTAGAACTAGTAAATGTAGAATCATATACTGTCAATAATTTAGAACCACATGAGAGGAAAATATTGACTCCCCTGTTGATGATTCTGACTTAGATCCGACTGTATCTTTGTGAAGTTGGCCAATGTAAAGACGAAGTTTTCGCAGCGTGCCCTCACTGTTATATATTCTTATGTTTTGATCATCTAAAATGAGACTTCACTAATTGTAATCATGGTCATAAATAAAGAAGAGGATCTTCACACAGATTTAGATAATCCTATCATGACCAAAATGCACAAAGGTCAAAGCTTTTCCAGAATCTTTATTGTAGAAGGTGTAGAACGGGAAGGCCAGACCAAAGAAGAAGAAAACCATAGCAAAAAGTGTGCTAAGACTTTGAAACATGGGTGTTTGTTGATTTCAGTTACATTTAAGACTACTGGGTAAATTTTAATAGGATTTTTGTACTGGTCCAGAATTTTGATCTACTATCAGTCTTTTTTCTTTTTAAATACATTAGTCCTAATACGAAGAAGACAGTTCCTCCAAGGTTTGTTAAGGAACGCTGCGATTTTTAAAATGCAACATAAGAGATAAACAGTGCATCGAAATAGATGACGACCAACGTTATCAAATATTTGAGATGTTTTATAGCACAGACTTACATACTCAACGACAATTTATAGCAAGACACTTCGAAGAAGAAAACCAGAAGAACCACTATAAGAGTGTAGAGAACCTCGTAGGCAACAAACCATAATCTATAAATTATCAATAAACAATAATTTTTTTGTTGTATGTAAAAGTTTTTCCTAAATACTTTAGGAATATCTGAAAATCGTGTCGGGACAGCTTTGTCCAAAATTCATAGTGTAGGCATTTTGGAAAAGACAGAGAGGTGGTAGGCAGAGAAGCGATATGGTAAAAAATGAAATTATGACCAGAAAGTTGATAGATGAGCACATAAATCGTTATCCAAAAGTAGAATCGCATTATTGTCGGTCGAAATCATCTAAAATGATTTACATCCAGATCTCTCCCTGGCTAAAATGTATAGTATGTATGTCGAGAGTTGCAAGCTAAGGGCAATAGTAATATAGCAAGTTTTGCTTGTACGAAAAATTTTATGATTAAAATTTGGCCTTTTTCGGACGAAAAAGACCAATGTTCGTTTGTCTTAACCATCATGAAGGTGACGACAAATAGAAACCAATTGTCTGATAAATACAATGCTCATATTTTGAGAAAAATACTGTGAGAGCATCAACAACAAATAAAGAAAAGCCAAAAAAGATGTCTATGCTTTGTATGTATTCTGATTCAGCAAGTAATATACTTGCCCATTTCTAAACAGAGTGCTATTTTACATAAAATGACTATCTAACTTCAACTTTACATTTTATAACCTAGCCACCAAGGATTAACTTTCTTTCCTTGAATGGCATGTAAACTGGGGGTCTTCGAACACCGCATTTTTAAGTTATTAGAAGAATACGACAAAAAATATAAAAGACGTTTCTTTATTTGCTGATGGGTGCTATGGCCAAAATAAAAATAGTATTCTTCCGTCAATGTTAATGTATTGTATAAAAAATTTTAAACCTTAGAGAACATTACGCTTCCTTTGAAAACAACAAACATTGATGCAGCGCACAGTGCCATTTGACTGCTATTTCTTCAATAGGTGAATAAAATTTAAGCCCTCACAACTTCACCCTATAGTTAGTGGCCTAGAAAGCATGACCTACAAGGTCATATCACTTGCATACTCCGATTTTTCGATTTTAAGGCTTTTTCACAAGAGCTGCGAGTTTTGTCAAATTTAAAAACAACTGATAAAGGAAAACATTAAATGGCCTGACATCATGGAAATCATGTTAACTAAGAATTGTCAACCATATATTTAAATCAAGTCATCTTGAGAACAATATTGACTCAATCACTCTGAAGCGTTTAAAGACTTCCATTGATTGAGATTCATTCCTTAAAATGAACCCCCAAAAATTTTCCAAAGTATGACCATTTAAATTCTTTGTGACTGGACAAGTCGCCAGTAATCGCCATAAGAGTATATGCTTCATCACGAACCTAACTTGTACTAGTATAATATTATAAACGTCCATACTGTTTACTTTTTTATTAATTTATACGTAAATAATTAAGTTAATTAATACATACTATTTTCTGTTTATCTTATAAGACTGCTTATCGGTCAGGTTAAGTTAGGATACCATAATTTAATGTTCTGTAACTGATTACAAAGTTTTTGTCTTTCATTTGCAACAAAAAAATATTTTAAGATTTTAGTTTCATTTTCCTGTTAATGATAAACACTAAAGAATTATCTATTTTTATGATATCTAATTCAATGTATCTAACTATAAAAAAAGGTATTCACTGAGGTGTATGTGAAAATATATCTATAAATTTTTAAGTATAAAAGCTTACAAGGACAGTATCCCATATTAATAAAGTTATAATTTTCCATTATTGGAAAAATGAGCATGATATGTTTAATGAAATTTAAATAACATTGGAATATTACAATCTTTTTCTGTTTCCTAACAATTTTACGAATTTCAATACGCCTTTACGATAAGGGGGAGATATATAATATATATATATATATATATATATATATATATATATATATATATATATATAAATATGAATTTTCTTTCTGACCGTACTAATAATACAGCAACAATATAATGGTCTGTTTTATTTACACATATTTTTATATATATATATATATATATTATATATATATATATATATATATATATATATATATATATATATATATATATTATATATATATATATATATATATATATATATATATATATATATATATATATTAATATATACATATAATAATCCTTCGTGAGCTGTCATAAAGATAAAAAAAATGACGGATTTAAATCTTATTACGGCTCTTAGTTGTAGGGTGAGCCACCTACATGTCTTTTTACTATTTTGAACAATCACAACTTTTTGGTGCGGCCCTGTATTACATTTTTAAGTACATTAAATAGTTGTTTTGTCATTTTTATGCCAAAAGGTATACTTGTTAAAAGTTAATATTAACAACAGTTTTTGAGATATCTGGATTTTAAAAAAATACGACGCATCTGATATTATTATAGCAAATTTAAAAAAAAAAGTTACACAAAATGTATAATTAAACAAGATGTATTTTAATAAAAATATTGTTCTTAAATTATGTTTGACAAAAAAAAGCCAGGTTTTATAGTTTTTAAAAATTTCACCATTAACTTCTAAGCACATGTCAGTTCTGTGGTGAACACCCTGTATCTCGGAAACGAAGGCCTTGCGGACCCATATTTGTATAGACTTTTATGTTTATTTTTGGACCCTGACTACGTATCTAAAGTATTGACATTTCCTCATAAATCACCCTGTAGAGCCTTGGTTACCGGAAGAAAGCGAACGGATATGACGAAAATATTGCGCAGACGACTTGTTGTACGAACACATCAAAGTACACCATATACAAAAATTCACTACATTAAACAGATTTTAAAATTTAATTTATTATATTTTAAAGTACTATTAATAAATTATTGATTATGTTAAAAACAAAACATAAACAATAAACTATCATTTAACTAAAGTTTTTTCCCTATCGATCCGGTTTTAGAAGTAAATTTTAAAAAGTAAAAATACCGCTTAAATTATTATATTACTTTACCTTAAACAATTATTTTTTAATTACCATTAAATTATTGCCAAAATTTAAATAAAGTGTTTGTTACAAATTTTAGAATATACAATTATTAATTTCATTTATTCAAAAAAATAGTTTTAACAAATTTGAAATAAACAATTACTTATACAACGGTATGCAACCAATCATACTTGGTTGAGCAACCTATACAGAGCGATCTATTTGTCTAAACTGACATTTTAAAGTTTTTACATAATGGCAATTATTCAAACAATAAAATATATCGCAATCTTAAGTCACTATTGGCTTACTTGAAATTAATAAATGACAAAGATCGTGATGCATTAGGTGATTTTCGTACATTATATTGTATTTCATTTCTTAAATTATTAAATCACCCACTTTTAAAAATTTACAGGAAGAAACCACAGCATTTACAATATCCAGGCCTCCAACAGGAGGTAGTGGTCAAGTTACTTTAACTGTATCCAACAATGTATCACCAGAAAAGTCTTCCGCTGCAACAAACAATGGCTCAACAAGTCATGTCAGTCATCAGAGCCATGTTAGTGATAGTAGGGTAAGAATTATTTTATTTATTAGCTTTATTTTTGTTAGTTTTAATACTAAAATTGAAAAGAAAAAGAAACTTATTTCTAAATGTCGAGGACTCTAGAATACATCCAATGTTACTTAGACTTGGGCTTCATATTGCGATTCTTTACACAAAAGCGAAGCTCTCTCAACCATAAAAAGCTCACGATGCAGCTACTGTTTCAATCCTCCAAATAAATAGGTTAAAGCCTTAAAATAAAAGAAATTGTCTTAAAACTGCAAAATGGCGTTACTTGCAAACAGCAATCTTTCCTAAAATATTTTATACAAATTTACCAATTGTTCTGGCTTCATATTCCTTTTGGGCTTTGCCCCAATCCAATAAAGGTTTTAAGAAATAAAAATAATTTTATTAATTCAATCCGATAGTGCCGCTGTTACTTTAAAGGGTAAAATTTTACTTGAGGTTAATCCACTTGCAGGAATCATAACTTCAAAAACCAAAGGTTGCTGAAAAAAGAAACCTTATTAAATCAGTGATCAGCGCCCAAAAAGCCCCGTAAAATAATTAAAATCGGCGTTATGTCCGAAAAGTAAATTTTACCCTTTAAACTTGTACAGTTTTTTCTTCTTTTAAAAATGTCACCAGGTGCGTTTAGAGAATTCGAATGACAAAAAGGGCAGAACCCAGGGAAGAATTTTGGTTTTATTAAACCAATGTTATAAAAAATGACAGCATCGACAGTCCTTTCTAATTAAGAAAATAAGTCGATAAAGGTAGGTCACTAGACCAGGAATTAATTATACATAAATCTTAAGAAAATTAAATTTACGAAAAATCCCTCTTCAATTTATTTAAAAAACTTACATTATTAAAAAAATACAATTAAATTTAATAGATATATAACGCGCTTACTACTAATAATTAATTTATTTTATAATATAAAATAAAATTAATAAAATTATTATAACATTTTCGTATTGAAAAATAATCTTTAAAAATGGTGGTTAATAAAGGAATTTTAAAACTTTTGCTAACTTATTTAATTTTTATCAGCAATAGTTTCATTGGGACTGCAACCTTTTCTGACGACTTTTGGTATATCTTTGGGGCATGTAAAAGATAAAATATAAGCACCATATATAATATATGTCACATCATCATTTAGGTAGATGGTGCTGGGGTTAGGATGGAAGAATAGGTTAATTTTGTTAAATATACATTTTCCTGGTTTGTCGTTAGGCTAAGTAGCCTAAAGCCCAAGATCCCCAAGAAAGAAGAAGCCCCACATGGCCCCAATGATAAAGAGTGCCTGCACCGAAAATATACCTGCTTGCGCTTTCGCTGGAGTGAAGGCAGTATCCATTGTAAAGGAAATAACAGAATATTTTGAAACTATTCAACAGATTTACACCTTGTTCTCTGCATTTTTACTTTGTTGCAAAGTGTTAAGTAAAAAAGCAACACTGACATTTTCACTAAAAAATATAAGCACCATGTGGTTAAAGTTTGCTATCAAAAAATACTTAAGACTCTTGAATTTAGAGGCAAAAGGTTTTTATAAACTATTTATAAATTGGGAAACAGCAGTTTTGTCTATAATATGATAAATGAACTTAGAGCAATTTAATAAAGTTAACAAAATGTTACAAACCTCTTGTTTTGATATATGCAAAGGAGGCACTTTACTCCATTTACTAAAGTTATTTATTAAACCTTTACATGAAGATTCCGAGCAACTATTTAAAGGTTTTTGAGAACAGAGCAGCTGAAATCAGTACAGGAATTGAATACAGTTTAAGTGATGCGCATAATAGAATGAGAACAAAAATATACGTATTTGGATGGAGAAAAAAAAACAGGGATAAATTTCGCCTAGAGGTATTTAATATTCTATTGGATCAGGTAGAACGGTCGCTTTCAAAATTAGGGTTTATAGAAAGTAACTATAGATAAACAATAACGGATAAAAGGTTAAATAACCTTTCAATTTTGTCAATTGAATATTATATCACAAAAACATTTCCTATGATAAAACCATTCGCGAATAAGAATTAATGCAGAGAAGAAAGTTTTTTTTGAATTTGTTTATGATATACAAGTATAATTACCTATAATTAAATTAATATTAAATTAAGTGTTTGTGTATAGATTTGACTAAAATTTCTGTAACTGTCATTTAATGTGATCGTTTAAAACAAGTTAGGCTATTTCAGAAATTTAGAAAGTTTGGCTTCTCGGTGGGTATGTGGGGCCTAAAACAACAACGATCTGCCACTAATCATAAGTACACTAATAAATAGCAAAACTTTACAATAAGGCCGGATTACTTACTTAATTATAAAAGAGTGCATTTTATGTCATGTATCGCATCAAATAATCAAGATGTCTTTGGTTTGTTTTGTTTTTTATTTTGTATGACAGATAATCTAAAGGTTGTGCTTTAATGGTCTATCAGTACTGTAGTAATTGGTATCATCTAAGTAAGTTTAAGCCATAATGTCGTGAAATTTTGTCCACACGTGCCTGTGTTTACACCATAGCATTTATTTTTTATAGATCGGCCCAAATTGTACGACATTTACTTTATAACATAAATAAAATATTTGGAAGGAATTAACATAAAAAAACCAAAGTTTAATTTACTGGATTTCTTTCTATAAATCTTTTTTGCTCTTTAGGGCTAAAATCGGAACATTTTTTAATTCACAAAAGCCAATCAACAAAAAAAAGGGGTCGTCTTAGTCCAAAAAGTCAGTAACTGTGCTTACATATGCTGCAATTTTTTTATTTGCCTTTGCTTTCTACTTTATTTAAAAATATGTATTTTCATTTAATATAATTTAGAAAATTTTAATGCCACAATAACTCTACTGGGTTGCTTATTTATTATTTAATTAAGACAAAGTTTCAATGTTAATGAAATACCCTAGTCAAAATGACCTCTGGCGTTTGAACTATTATATCTAGCTACGGTTCTCATAATCCTAATAATAAAGCAAATAATTTAAAGTTACACCGCCACCCTTAAGTCACTAATTTGTCAAAGAATCCCTATTGTGGGTTGGTCGGTTAAAGGGGACGTCGGTTACTGTCGGTCCAGTTTACTTATTGCAGGCACAAAAGAGAAATTGTATTTTGCAGCATGTATGATTAAAAATAAAGAAATTAAAATCTAACTTTTTTTAATATTTCTCTTATTAAAAATGGTAAATTAAAAAAAAGGTAAAAAAAGATTATTATAGTTCTAAGAATGTGGTAATAGGTATATATTGGTATAAATTAGAAAGAAGTGATTTCTATATAATAAACAAAAAAAAAAAGATTCGTTTCTATTAATACTAAAGAGTACCTTTCTTTGGTAAGACCTCTGATAACATACGCATCACTGGTGTGGTGGACAAAGATGCGCAAAAGAACTGCTGTTACAGAACTGACCAAGTTACAGGGACTTGCTTACCTAGCTATAAAAAGGGCAATCAAAACAACCCCAGCAGCAGCCATGGAGTGTCTCTTGGACCTTCCATCACTTAACCTCATAGTGTTGGAAGAGGCAAAAATGGGATACTTCCGACTGCAACAAAAACCAACTGGTGCCTACGCTAGTTTGGGACATAACGACATAAAAAGTTAAGTTGGTGAAAACATCCTGGACGTGAACAGACCCCCGTGATTCCCCAATACTCATTTAACAGAAATTTTGAGGTACAAGTTCCAGATAAAAGTGAGTGGCAGCAACCCGATCTTCCAGGCACGGTTGGAGGCATCATTTGATATACAAATGGTTTCAAAATCGAGCAGGAAACTGGAGCGGGCTTGTACAGTGAAATGAGGAATTCAGAGTTCTCCATTCCACTAGGAACACACAGCTTTGTACTGTGCAAAAGAAAATAACAGACAACCAGGCGTCACTAGGGGCACAAGTAAACCCCAAGGTAACGTCCAAGCTGACATGGTAATGCCAAAAACAACTGGAAGTCCCGAAAGAACGTATCAAAATAACTCTCCTGTGGGTACCAGGACATTCGAGAATAGAAGGGAATGAAAAAACGGATGAGCTAGCGAGACAGGGATCATCCACACCATACTTTGGACCAGAACCTACCTGTAGAGTGACTAAAACCACAGCACGAGGGCACACCAGGGAAGGGATCCGCAACAAACACGAGGAATACTGGAAGAGCCTCAGTAGAATAAGACATGGAAAAGGCTTCATGAGGAGCCATCCAAAAGAACAAAAAAAGAACTACTTAGACAAAGTAGGAAAACACTCCGCATAACAGTAGGGCTGCTAATAGGGCACGATTACCTAAGAGGACACCTACATAAGATAGGCTTATACAATGGGGACCCAGGTTGCAGAATGTGCGACGAGGGGGAAGAAACAGCCTACTGTATCCTGTGC
Source organism: Listronotus oregonensis (assembly GCA_019359885.1). Classification (NCBI taxonomy): domain Eukaryota; kingdom Metazoa; phylum Arthropoda; class Insecta; order Coleoptera; family Curculionidae; genus Listronotus; species Listronotus oregonensis. Next base: position 17,100 of record JAHBCN010004875.1, on the reverse strand, counting down.
TAATGTGAAGCGTTGAATCACAAAAGACAAGCATTAGTTGGGCAATCAAAAATGAGCCCACAGGAATAACCAACCAGTCTTGGGGTTATACAAACTTGTAGAAAGAACAAGACCAATGGAAGGATTAAAAAACAGTGATTAGTGATGAGCAAAGCAAGACCAAGACCAAGCCCGGGGCTATTTTGGTCTTGCATATCGCTAAATATCAGATGTCTTTGGTTTGTTTGTTTGATCTTGTAACATATCGGTCTTGGTCTTCAGTCTTAGTAATTGCTCAAGAAGTTTGCCTAATGTCGTGAAATTTTTATGTGTTTTTAAATAATTTAAGATCCCAAAGCAATTTTCTTAAATATAAATAATATATTTGAATAACTTACAAAAAAATAAAGATTTAGATTCTTCTAAAAATCTTTTTTGCTCTTTACAAATTTTTAAATTACAAAACCAATCAACAAATGTCTTAGTCAAAGTCAGTACTTCTTACAATGTGCAATTTTTATTTAGCGTTTTCTATTTATTTAAAAATATGTATTTTCTTTAAATATTAAAATTTTAATCACAATACTCTACTGGGTTGCTTATTAATTTAATAAAAAGATGTTAGAAATCCTATAAAATGATTGCTTGATATTAAACTTGTTTCTAATCCTAATAATAAAGAAATAATTTAGAAGTTACCCCCCTTCAAATTTTAAAGAATTCTATGTTTGTCGTTAAAGGATTCTGCGGTATTTACTTATTGCAGGACAAAAGAGAAATTGTTTTTACATGTAATTAAAAATAAAGAAATTAAAATCAAATTTTTTTTTATTTTCTAGAAAAATTAAATAAAAAAAAATTACTTATTTTTAGAATTTTAAATTTGCTAAAATAGAAAAATTTTCTATATAAACAAAAAAAATTCTTTATTAATACTAAAATACCTTCTTAACCCTGATAATGCATCATGTGGGGAAAGTGCGACAAACTGTTATACCGGGCCACAATGGTCAACAAGACAGATGGTTTTTATTATCATACTCATAGTTTGGAAGGCAAAAAGGGACTTCGATCAACAAAACAATGGTGCTACTAGTTTAAAACGACATAAAAGTTAAGTTGGTGAAAAATTAAAAGAGTATTCCCAATACATTAACAAAATTTTGAAGTACAATTCCTAGATAATGATGCCACTCTTAGGCACGTGAGGCATCAAATAAAATGGTTTTGGAGAATTTTCTGAAATGAGTAAGTTCTCCCCTAGAACAACATTTTAAAAAGAAAATAACAGAAAAGGTATAGGGGACGAAAACCCCGGTAGTGATGAATATCAAACTTTGGATCCAAAAAGTACAAAATAACTTTTCTGGGGATACAGGATTATAGAAATTATGAAAAAACAGGAAAAGGATCATCACCCCAGACATTTTTGGGCAGATCTGTAGTGTAAACCGACAAGGGCACCCAGGAAGTGGATCGCAAAAATGACATGAATACTGGAAGGTTTAAAAAATGGAAAAGGCCTGACAAAAGAACAAAAAAGACTTGCAAGTAGGAAACTCTAAGTGGGCTGCTAATAGGCAGTTACTAAGGACACCTTCATTGGCTTACATGGGACCAGGTTCAGAATGTGCAAAAAAAACCTACTGTACCTGTGCTATGGACTTGAATACAAAAACAAGCTTAGTTGGGCTAAAAAGACCCAAGTAACCAACCAGTCAGGTATAAATTGTAAAAACAAGACCAAGGAGATTGTATAAAACAGTGATGGGCTAAGTACGACCCTCGGGCCAGCTTCAGCCCGCAAAAGTTTTTAATCCGGCCCGCAAAAGTATTTATTCCGGCCCGCCGACGATCTTTCGAAATTAATAGTATATAATAGGTATACCTATAATTTCAAAAGAACATCGGCGGGCCGAAATAAATACTTTTGCGAGCCGGAGCTGGCTCGCGGGCCTTACTTTGCCCATCACTGGTATAAAAGATAATGGGAGAGAAGGCACAAAAAGCCCAAGAGGCTGCTCTGCCTCCGGTAGTAAATCAAGACGGTTCCCAAGGAAGAAAAGGAAGAAGTACCTTTTCAATTCTGACACACAAGTTATAATATAATATAACAATCAATTTAAATTAAAATCATGACTGGCCCAAGTCTTTGACACGGTCATCTGATGTATGTCCCGCCTAAATGATATTACTCAGATAAAAAACTAGAACAGACAAAGTTGTTATTTATAAAAATATGGTGGCACCATAGCGCTGTTTAATAGGATCACAAAATGCCGTAAATGCATATTTTATTACTTGTAATAAAATGTGTATTTATAAATTATTCCAAGAAACTAAAATGCCTACAGCCCGCAGCTATAAATTTTTATTTCCCGGTTACCAAAGATATCAATTATAGAAAATTGATCTTTTTTTTTGGCAATAGATATTAACCGTAACACTGTTTTAGGTTATAATATTTTTCTTTTCTTTATTGATTTACGCTAGTCCAAAAGCATTTTTTCGGTAACGTCCACCAAATGCAACACAAAAACATTTTTTTGCAACCCGGTTTAGTTTTATTATAACTACTTTTAAATGGTGATCTGTTCATTTAAGCAACTTAGTAAATAATGGTTTTATTTATTTATTTGTTGTTTTTTTATAAAATAAAGTTTTTTTATTTCGACCATGTTGGTTGATAAATTGTTGACACGAAAGGTTGTTTTCTATCCTGCTTAAATATTATTTTAGTTAATTTTATGGCTAATCTTTAAAACCGAAATAGGAAAATATTTTTATTAAGATTATTATAAGATTAAGATATTAAAAGATACAGTGTGTACATAAAGTATGGAACAAATTCATTATTTGCTAAAGCAAAAAAAAATTGAAAATTACCTTGAACACGTAAATAATCATTTTAAATTGCACATTTTTTGACATACAACTTAAATATACAAGGTGACTCATGTAGTAGATATGACGTTATCAATTATTGTTAAAATAGAAACCACCTTACTTTAGTGCAGATTTATAATCTCCAAGAAGGGCCGCAACATACTTATGGCTTTGGGTAGCAGTTTTGTAGTTACAGGGTGTTAAAGATTTGTGTACATAATGATTTCTACCCTTTGCGAAGTAGATAAACGCATGATTAATTTAATAATATTACTCAAAAACTTGACAAAAAATATTATTGTGGCAGCATAACAACCATTACCATAGTTACAAGGCATAATATAAAGAGCGATTTCAAGTTTTCCTTACCCACTTACACAAAGTTAAGAAAAAAAGCAAAACAAGAAAAATAAGACCCTGAACCTAAAACACTGTCAATTAATCTCAAAAGAACTTTTAATTTTTAAAATCAGCTGTTCTTGGATGTTATAAAACTGCAATAAAATATGGGGGTTTTAATTTAAAAAAGTCGTTCATGATATCATATCTACTATACAAGGTAACCTGTATTTTTTATTTTATGTAAAAAAATGCCCACTACAAAATTATTATTTACCTGTTTAGGAAAATTTGCAATGTTTCTTTGCTTTAACAAATAATGAATTTCTTTAAAAGTGTTAGACAATGTTATGGTTTAAATAACACTAAAATCTTGGACTTCCATTATCTTTATTTGTTAATTGATACACAACGTTTCGGTTAGTGATGTATCTCCAACCGTTTTCAAGTGATAACTTTCAAGTGCTAACAAGTTATCACTTAAAAACGGTTGGAGATACATCACTAACCGAAATGTTGTGTATCAATTAACAAATAAAGACAATGGTAGTCCAAAATTTTGGTGTTATTGAAATAATGAATTTGTTTTATACATTATGTATACATTTCTTTACCACCCTGTAATTACAAAACTGCCATCTAAAACCATAAGTGTGTTATGTTTTTAAAATCAGCTCTTCTTGGAAATTAAAAATCTTAAATAAAATATGGGATTTTCCGTTTAAAAAAATCATTAATGACGTCATATTTACTACATGAGTCAACCTGAATATTTATAAATTATGTTAAAATATGCGCAAATTAAAATTATTATTTACGTGTTCGAAGAAATTTTCATTTTTTTGCTTTAGCAAATAATAAATTTATTCCATACTTTATGTACAGGGTGTCCCAAAGTTGAGGGTGACCATTGGGATCTTGGAAACTATAAAAGATACGAAAAAGTTTAAATTGTGGCAAAGTTGCGCAATTTGGTGCTCAATCAAATGATGTTTAAAAATTAAGAAAATTTCGACTATTTTCAAAAATATACGAAAAATAATAGTCAATCACTTCTCGCTACGACTTCTACATATACCTATGGCAAAAAGAGACAAAATTTAAATGCTAAAATAACCGACTATTGTTGATAGCTATTGATTGATATTGTTATAGCTATTTTTTGCTTTTGTAATCTTATAGTAGAAAATATGTTTTCCAATATTGAGAAGCGAGATATGTTACGTATTTATTACATTTCAAATAGAAACTCTAGAATTTCTAGTGAACAATACCTAAACCAATATCCCGAGCGAGTGCAACCGCATGAAAATTTGTTTGCTAAACTGGATAATAACTTTTGGAAGCTTTAGCAAGCCTAGAAATAAATATGGGCGTCAAATTGACTTAATTTCGCTATTGACGTTTTTTTATTTTAAGGTTAATAATGCTCCCCGCAGCTCAACTAGGCATTTTGAAAATGAGCTGCGAACACCTAGAATGCGAATATGGCGAACATTAAATTCAAATAATTATCGACCTTATAAAATCCATCTAAGCCAAACACTTAGACCTGGTGATGAAATCAGGAGACTGAATTTTTGTAATTGGCTTCAGAAAAAAATTGAAGAAGACAACTATTTTCTGTCAAAAGTAATCTGGACTGACGAGTATAATTTCTCAACTCACGGTTTATTTAATAGACATAATGGACATTATTGGTCGATAGATAATCCCCGACAACATCAAGAAGTCAGACCACAGGGGCGAACTTCTTTTAATGTGTGGGTCGCCATGTGGAATAATAAAGTTATCGGCCCTATAATATACCAGGGTAGCTTAACGTCCGAGAGATATAGAGAATTAATATTAAATAATATTCTTGACCAGTTTGAAAACGAGCCACTAAATATTGTTCGGGAGTTATGGTGGCAACAGGACGGCGCCCCTCCTCACAATGGACGGGAAATAACAAACATTTTAAATATGCTGTTTCAAGATAAATGGATTGGAAACACGGGACCTGTACGATGGCCTGCCAGAAGTCCAGACTTAAATCCTCTGGACTACTTTTTATGGGGATATTTACAAAATCGTTTGTATCGTGAGATACCAAATGACGTATTTAAACTGCGACAAAATTTAATTTAAGAAATTAGAGCTATTCCTGCTAGGTTCATTCAACGATCGATACTAAAATTACGAAAGCTTAGTGCAAAATGCATTCAAGCGGAGGGTTTTCAATTTGAATATCTTTTATGACTTTAAGTTAAGTTTGTTTACCTATGTTATTGTTTTACGCTATTGAAGATTATTAATCATTTAATAACATAACATAACAATAGAAAAAATTAAGTTATTTTAAATCGTTTGATTTGGTTCCTGTTTGTGAAAAAGTAACGCAAATTTTTTTTAGTATAAAAGCAGATTTATGCTTAATGGTGTAATTTTACGTCGAAACGCTTAATAACATAAGAAGTGTGATACATGTCTGTTTTAAGAATGACGACCCCTTTTGAAATCCGAAATAAAACATGCAGGTCCGTATTTAAAAAAATGAAGTTGATGATGGGCCCAAAAAATTGAAACGTCGGGTTCAAAAACTAATAATGCCATTTTGTAGATAAGAAAAAGTGGCAATACGAAAGTGTAATTTATTTCATAAAATCTGTTTAAATAAAGTCAGAAAAAAATAAAAATCAATTTTAAAAATTTCGGTTTTTTTCGTATATTTTTGAAAATAGTCAAAATTTTCTTAATTTTTAAACATCATTTGATTGAGCACCAAATTGCGCAACTTTGCCACAATTTAATTTTTTTCGTATCTCTTATAGTTTCCGAGATCCCAATGGTCACCCTCGAATTTGGGACACCCTGTATACACTGTATAAACAAAATTTCTGGGACTTTATCGTATTGGAAGATCATTTCTGAAGTATTGAGTTTAAATAAAATTGGCTATGGTAAAAACCGATACTACCATGTTTTTTTTGAAGGAATCATTCAATTTTTTTTGGCGCTAAAGAATTAAAATATATTTATTTTATTTAAACAAATCAATTTGAGATCCATTAAAAAATCCACACCTTAATAGATCTGCCATTATCGTTCTATTTATACAACCTTGTATATTTTAGTTTTGCCTCAAAAAATAAAAGGTAGACAATAATAATGCATTTATGAATAAATTGCATGTCTGTGTGGCACCCTTAAGATTTACGTCAAATACCAATCAAATTAAATACACTTCATCCATCACCCTAACGCTTCTGATGGAAAACAGAATTTTTTGATACTATGCGAGGACAAAAGCACAGTTTCTAATATCGATCGATTTTCCTTGAGCCCCTTGTCGCATTTTCTTTTATTTTCTTTGACACAAAAACAAAAAATAAGGGTTTACTCATTTTTACAAAGTAATTTAATATACAGTGTTATAAAAATATTCTAATATATCTACAAGTTTAATTATGACGTTGTTACATAACTATTTTTATAGTTTTTAAGGTACAGGGTTATTTATTTTAAAGTAAACAGTGCTTTATTTTTAAACTTCCCTGTACTTTAAAAAAAACAAATATAGCCATTTGGGATATTTTTTTCCGTAAATTCAATAATCTAATCCGAAAAACATTTGAAACAAAAACAAAAGAGTTACAGCACGAGTCACGTATTTTTTAAATGGAATACCCCGTATATTTTTATATCAATAGATAGAGATTTTCACGAGAAATTCGGTGATATAGGGGTTGCTGGGTCTATTTCCAGCGGTTCTGCTGCAATTGTCTAAAAACTGCATGATACTATAAGGATAGTTTCACCTGAAAAAACCTTGCTGTCACAGGTCACAGGTGCATATTTGTCAAAGTCAAGAGTTTTAAAAATTCGTTTATTACTTTTTGGAGTAGTTTTATAATGAGGTTTTCATCAGAAGAACGGCTTCAAATCATAACTCTCTATTATAAGTGTGGAGAAAACGCCAGGGAAGCACAACGAAGATATGTTTCAAATTTCCACCGAAATATATCATTAAAAACGATTTTAAAACTGAAGGTCTTATTCGAAGAAACAAAATCATTACCTATTAGAAAAAGGACTACAATAAGATAAAGAAACCGGGATCGAGCTATTCTACTTTGTATCCCATGAAGTCAATTACTAAAGCAGTTAGAGACTTCAGGAATGGCACTGCAAGAAGAAGAGAAACCTATGCGACGGTTCAGATAACACTGAAATATTTTAAGTATCTTCCATAAAACGTTCTTCCAGTGCAGCATTTAACACGTGAACAAAAAGAACTTCGCTTTCAATTTGTTTCCCAAATTTTAATCCATGAACAAGATAACGATCCTACCCTGTTTCAAACGATTCTTTGGACGGATGAAGCTACGTTCACTACATCGTGAATGTTCAACCGACGCAATATGCACAGCTGGGCAAGACAAAATCCCAGGAAATTTCAAGAGATTAAATACCAAGGGAGCTCTTCTCTTCATGTCTGGTGTGGTGTGCTTAACAAATGGAATTGTCGGGCCAATATTCTATGAGGGATCCTTAACTGAAGAAAGATATCCTTATCTTCTTAAAATCGATATTGGTGACATTTTAGAAGAATTGCCACTCGAACCGTATGGCAAGATAATTTGGCAACTAGACGGAGCGCCGCCCCATGCTGTTCGTCAAGTTATGCAGTAACTCAATCGCCGATACAATCAGTGGATTAGACGTTATGGCACTATTAGATGGCCACCTAATAGTCCAGATATTACAATTTTGGACGCTTTTTTATGGGGTCACTTGAAAAATGTCGTTAACCAAAATGGGAACACAAACACAAAAGAAATAAGAGAAAAAATTGTAAATGAAATTATTCGTCTTAACCAAGAACCTCAAATAATATCGGCGACCTTAGAAAGGCTAAGGAGGGGTTAAAGATAATGTTTAGAAAATAACGGGGGTCATATAGAACCTTTAAATTATTAGTAATATTATAATATTTTGTTATAAGTGTTCTTATTACCACCATATTTGACTTCGTATTGTATTTTAATTTTTTCAGTTTTTTGTAATTTTGCAGCTTGGTTTAGAAATAGATATATCATATCATTTTTAGCATATAATATAATTTGAAGGGGGCCTTCTGATAAAAACCTTATAATAAAACTACTCCAAAAAGTAATAAACGTATTTTTAAAATTCTTGACTTTTGACAAATAAGAAATTTTTGGACCTGTGGCACCGGTTTTTCAGGTGAAACTATCCTTGTAGTATCATCAGTTTTTAGACAATTGCAGTAGAAACCCCAGAAAATAAACCAACAATCCCTATATCACCGAATTCCTCGGGGCAAACTCTATCTATTGATATAAAAATATACCGGGTATTCCTTTTTAAAAATACGTCCCTGTGCTGTAACTCTTGTTTTTGTTTCGTTTTGTTTTTCTGATTAGATTATTGAATTCTACCAAAGAAAATACACGAAATGGCTATATTCGTTTTTAAAAAAAAAGTACAGGGAAGTTTAAAAATAAAGCCCTGTTTATTTAAAAAATGAATAACCCTGTATCTATATGTCCCTCGGCCAAGACACAACTTTTAAACCCAAATCCGTTTAACCATCAGTAGATCAATCCCCGAGTCCGCCAGCAAAAAGGAACATATGCGTTGCATTGATTTTTTACCACTTTGCCATTACATCATATTAAAAAGTAGAGATCAATTCTAAAGTTTCAACTTAAAAATGTCGCAATCGACAAATACCGAAAATGAGTCTCGATTACCCGGTTTGTTTTACATTCTTGAGTGTTATGCAAGTTTAAATTTTGAATTCGAAATTTTGTCTGATGGAAAAACTTGGCAATAGTGTAAATGTGGATATTTGAACGTTAAAAAGTTCTTAAAAAAAAACATAGCCTATAAAATTTCACCGGTGAATTTTACCTTTTACCGGTGATTTCGTGAATTTGTGTATTTTTAAATCGAGTGTGTTTTTATACAAATAAGAAGTCAGCTCAGTTGTTCAGGTTAGTTGTAGTTTTTTTTGTTATATTAATTTAAATTTGTTTATTTGTTTTTTTGTAAAAATGTTCGATTGTAGAACACTGTATTGAGAATTCCTGCGGAAATTTATTGAATTATACAAGGAACTTCCCTGTCTGTGCAAGTAAAATCAAAGCAGTATTTGGACAAAAATAAAAGAAATGAGGCCTACTCAATGCTGTTCAAGAAGTTACAGATTGTTCAGCCAAACGTAACTGAAGCTTCAGTTATAACTAAAATCAATAGTTTTCGGGGAGGTTTTCGCAGGGAATATAAAAAGGTTTTGGCCTCCATGAGAAGTGGTACTTCTGTTTGTTTGTGACCAGGACCTACCGAGAACATCGGTTTCGACCAACTACCTTCGTCCATTCTAAGATAGTTGCGCCAATCATCTGGTTGTAATGTCAGGTCTACCAGTAGGTTTGGGTGGGAAAACCTTTGCCGTTGTAGAAGCCAGTTTTTACACCACATTCGTCGCGTTTTTTTTTTTTTCATTTTCATTTGGACAACAGCAGTGCACGCTACTGTTGCCAATACTAAATCAACCACCTTCTTGGACATTGCCCAAAAACTACGAATTTGTAGGTACGTCTGTGGGCAGTGCTGGTGCACGTTTTTGTTTGTGCGTTTCGGAATGCACGCACATAAACACGTACACAAACGTCCGCCTGTAGGGGCCTTAGGGAAACCTTTCCTTATCCTTGATATTTAAAGACATCGAAAACAAGTGGATTATTATTGCTTTATCCCTTTCCGGATGGTTGTCACAACTTATCAGCCGGACAAGTATCACTGCGTTTAAGACAGAGTTTGCTTGTCGGACTGCCGGCTGTCTTACCGGTGTGACGCTATTAATGATTTGTGACACCCAGCAACTTGGCACGTCTTCATTTCGGCTATTTGCCGCGTGGGATATTTATCATAGTTTAGCCTTATTAATATCAGTCACAATGTCGTAGATGCAAAGTTTGCTCCCAGACTAAAAAACGTGAAAAAAAAAAGGAAAAAAAAATATACGCTTAAATTGTGATGTTGGTCTATGTGTTTTCGGATTTACCGTGAAGGGGCGCATTTTTAGAAGTTTAGCAATAATATTCAGATAGTTGCTAAGTTTAGGTATATCTTTTTTTATGACTTTACTACTGTTTGATTTGTTTATGAAAAATATAGTTCTTACTGTTTGTTCTGAAAAAACTGCCGTCCGGGCGCCAATAAAAATCTGACAGGTTCCGTCCTGAAAGGGTTAAAATAGTTACCGGCGGAGAGAAAACCTAAAAGCTATGGCCAAATAATTGACATAATTGACATACTTGACAAAATATGGTTGGGAAATTTGTTTAAAAAAATCAATTAAACATAAAAAAAAAAATTTACCTTGCACAGAATATAAAAAAGAGGTTTTAAATATTTTCTTTTAAAACAAGCAGTACGATAGATAGCCTTCAAATGACCAATACTGCAGAACTTTTTAAATTTGGTTTTTTAACATTTTATTGATACATTCAGTGATGGCATAGCGTTTAATTTTTTTTTTTTAATTAAAATTGGTTTTTTACATTTCAACAGAACAAGCAAAACTTTTATGAAATGGTCTTTTTTTCTTAAAATTCTTCTTATTTTTCTACTGTACTATTTACGACATCTATACTTTATATTAGAAACGTAGTAACAAATATTAATCTAACATCCTAACTTTTAAAATATAAAGGTCGACATTTTTACTGAATGTGACTTATAAAATATTCCTTTAACATTCAGGTAGTATTACCTCTGAGTAGACAAAATACTAAAAAAAAAACGTCGACTACTTAGCACGTTGAGTAGGAGAGAAAAGTTATACTCCTATTTTAGATGGAATTCCCCCTCGACATGCTGATTGGTCGGCATGGTATATACCATTTCCTGTCGTCTAATTACTACGTAGAGCGGGGAGAAAAAATGTTGTACTCTTATTCTGATTTTTCTTGTACGCACATTGTTCACACGAAACAGTTGCAAAAACTTCCTCTAGCTGTATATGCTCAACGCTTGCATTATACTAATGGATAATCTGAGTAGCTTTTTAGTGATAAAAATTTTTTCCCCGCACCTGAGAGTATGGTCTATTCCAAGAAGTTTAACAAAAAAAAATTGGGAATTTATGCGCATGAGCTGCCCCCAATCCTAAAATTTTTTTTTACAAAAAAATCAATCAAACGTGCGTGAAAAAAATTATTATATGTATATGCGCTGTTTCTAAAATTAAGAAGAGGCAGCTGGGCAGCGTTTGACTTTTTTTGTCAAAACAAGGCATTGGGACGAATCGGAAATATCCCACAGCGGGTCTGTGGCGTTTTTTTTTTTTTCCCTATTAAAGCTTTGAAAAAACCCTTTTTAACCAAAAAAAAAGAAGTTTTTTAAAGGGTTTAAATTTTTTCATATTATATAAATACACAAATAAACATAAAAAAAATTTTGTTACTTTTGTTTTTAAAAGGGGAAAGGATGGATAATAAACAGCAGTAAGTAATAAGATATTTGTAAATAAATAGTTTTACTAATATTTTTAAAAAATTAAAAAACAGCAATTTTCTAGGAAAATAAAGCAAATCTGGTCTACTTTAAATGTAATACTCCTTTTGGTTTATCAATAAAATGTAATAAGCATGAGTTATTTAAAAAAGAACCTTTAAAAAAACTAATTTAAAGAAGTTCTGCGGTAACTATAAGTCATTTGAACTATCTATTGTACTGCTTGTTTTTAAAGAAAATATATAAAATTACTTTGTTAGAGTGCCAAACCTACTTTTTTATATTCTATGGTTTGTTATATGTTGTTGATTTTTAACGCAAAACCCAAAAAACTTAATTATTTTTATGACAAGATGCCAAGATGTTTTATTTTTACCTCTTTGTTAAATTTAACACATTGCTAAGTACATTGCTAACGCGATTATCACTCGGCCGTAAGTGTATTACTTAAGGCATTACGACCGTAGTACAAAAAAATTTATAAAAAAAAAAACAATGAATTAATTATAATATACTATTTATTGTATACTGAATTTAAATTTTTTTAATTTAAAAGAACCCCAAGGTTTTTTCCTTCCACGCGGCCGCCGCGGCGTAAAACCGCTACGTTAGCGGCAAAGCACTCCTACTCATGTTTTTAAATGTCCTGGTTTCTTCCAAGCGGCCGTCGTATGCGTCCGTAAGGGGATTTCCCCTTTTGATGCATTAGACCCAAAAAAACCCCGGAATCGCGTTTTTGTCTGCGACTGATTTTTTGGGTTTTTTTTTTGTGTGAAATGTCCGGTTTTTTTTTAATTGTTAAAAATTGAAACTTTTTTTTTTAAAAGAGATCCTGGATTTTCTATTACGAAATTTTAAAAAGTTTTTTAAAACCCAAAACCCCAAAGATGTTTCGCACTTATTAAAAAAAAAAGTTTAATTTTTCCCCCCAAAATCCTGCCAAAAATATATTGTCTGACTCTCTTTTAACATATGGTTTGTTATGAAAACCCATTAATAAAAATTTTTCGAATAAGTGCAAAACATTTTGGGGTTTTTTGGGGAAATTAATAGCCCCTAAAATACAAATTAAAAAAAACCAGGGCCGTTTTAAAAAAAAAAAAGTTGATGATGACAGCTCAAAGACGAAACGTCGGTGTATAAATCTAATAACACTATTTTTGTAAAAACAAAAAAGTAGCAAGGAAAAAGGGGAAAAGTTATTTTGTTACATCGATTAAAAAAAAGTCAAAAAAAATAAAAACGAAATTGCGAATAATCGGTTTTTTCCAAAAGTAAGTATTCAAAATTTTTTTAAAATTCTAATTTGGGTTTTTTTATTAGCATCATATTGCGCAACTTTGCCTTCTTTCCCCCCCGTATCTCTTCAATTTCCCCCAGATCCTAATGATAAGACTCAATTTGGTACCCGTACAGATTTTACCTTAATAAAAGGGTAATTTTTCGTCTGGGGTTATTGGATATTCAACTCCCCTTGTCTGGGCCCCGGCTTTATATCGTCTTTTATTAAGTCAAGAATAAAACTAAACTCTGCTTTATTCAGTCTAAAATATTTTCTAAATTTCACTTCATTCTGTTGCAGATGTCGATTTATTAATGTAGTATAACAACCCTCATCGCGTCTTTGCTGAAAAATTGGATTTATAGAGGCATTTTTTATTTTTTGATTGGCTAATTGTAATAGTATTTCGTCATCCCTTTTTCTTCTAATAATAAATATATTGCTAGATCATCCATCCCCCTCTTACCAAAGATTATTCCCCCCTTTACTAATGATTTTTTATCGCGAGTTTGAGCCGCGGTCCCCAAAAAACCACCTGATTAAACGGCGGCCGCATGCGTTAGTCCAAAATTCGGCGGTCGCATGCGACCCCGCGTGGAAGGAAACATACCTTTAGCTAAGCGGTATATACTAAAAGTTTTGTTTTTTTTGGGAAAATTTTCTGTAGATGTAACGCAAAAAGTGAACCCAGAGATAGTATTTGTTTATTTTATAGTATAGTTTGGCAAGTATATTTGTAGCAGTGGGCGTCGGAAGGGGGAAAGGGAGTTGTAAAACAAATATGGCTTACTTCATTTATAAAAGCACTTTTTTTTAAAAGTTCAGAAATATTTAATAATTTGTTTAAATGAAATAATGTATAAAATTTACACTTATGTTTTTTTTAAATGATGGTCGTCACCAAACATTAAGGCTTTAAGGGCCAAACAAAAAAATTTTTTTGGGCAAGTAAAAAAAGCAGAAAAACTTTATTATCTAATTTATTGACAACGGGTTGCCTAATCATTGGGAATTGCCCGCTTTCTTTGTTACTTTCTAACAGCTTAATAAAAACAATTTTTTTTTCATATTTTTTACGTAAAAAAGGTATAAAAAGGGGAAAAAGGCCTTTTTTTCGTAAAAAGTGTTGCAAAAGATAACTTGCCTACTTCAGTTGCCGCAGCAACGTGCTTTTTTCCCGGGTTTTTTCAGCGCCGGACCAGACTTTCCTCTTCTTGTTCGGCAGTTATGTCTTCAGGCGACCTGTGGAATCCTTTTGGGGAAAAAAAATACATGTTTTTTTTTAATCGGCCGAATTTTTTTTTTTGAAGATCTTTAAATCAGGTTGTGCTCGTTTGGGGATAGAGTTGGAATATCGTCTCTGGGCTCCTTGTCCATTTAAAATTTCGTGGGTATACACACAACATACCTATATAGCATTTCTGCTTTTAAAAAAAAGCGCTCGGTATTTTATTTTAAAACATACCAAAAATTAAACTATCTGACAAATACAAGTTACAATAATCAACAAAAAAATAACAACATGGCTTTTCATACTTGCATCTCTATTAAGTTCATTTGTTTTCTCATAGTTATTTAAAAAAAATATATTTGCAAATTATTAATAATTTGAAATACATTGGGAAAGGTATATATAATTTAAATTCAAATATTTTTAAATGGTAACGTTGGGCAATTTAATAACTTAGTCTGTCCTTATACGAAAAAAATATGAATAACTTTCCTTTTTTTAAAAGTTTAAAAAGTCAGCACATTACACATTAAAATTACACAAAAAAATTTTTTTCGTCTTAATAAAACCCTATATTTGCAAAATTTTCTGCAAAAGCGTTATTTTTTACAGAATTATTAAAAAAAAAAAAAACCCAAAAATTTTTAAACTTTAACACCCCGTATCTCAGTTAATATCAATTTTGGTATAGGCAAATAAGAAAAAAAAATTAAATAAGGATCTGTCTTTTTTTTATGTACTATTAATTAGCAGATACCCTGTATATCTTGTAGTTTTTTGGGACACTCTGTATAACTAAAATTAACTGTAAAAGGTAACAGACAAAAATTCAACTTTAACACCTATGTACAAGGTAGGAAAAAAAAAAATTATTAAGAACACACAATCCCCAAATTAAAAATTAACAAAAAACTTAAAAATAAAATAAAACCTCCGACCTCCGACACTAAATGTTTGAATATTCGATGTTCCAAGAAAGGAGGAAAAATAGGCAAAAAATTTCCAATTGCGACTTAATTTTTTACAGTAACAAAACATGTTACAAACTCCACCAATTAGGTTCGTTTAGGACGCATGCCTTTTTTTTGGGTGTTGCCAGTTTAGCTAAAGTCGATAAGATCTTTGGAAAATAATTATCTATTATAATATTTACACGTAAAACAAAATAGTTATTAATAAAAAATTAAATATATAACAACCACATTAAATTTTTTTCTTTTTCAATATTATAATTTGTTATTTTAAAAATTTATTTTTTAAAATTAAAATTCTACTTGACCAGCACTAGAGCTTTTGCAGGAAACGGCCCCACACATATTTTCTTCAAAATAGTTCAAATTCTTTTCGTTGTAACAGATAAATTTGTCAGACAATAGTTTTAGCGCCTGTTGTCAATTTTCAGATATCCATAATATTGTGGTTATAATTTTTTTTCCCTAAAAAAATTTATTTATATTGTAAAATATGGACCGAAAAAAAAACTTTGTAGAAGAGATTTGGAAAAAAACAAAATATTTATTTTATCTAACACACGCATTTTTTTAATATACTTCTGAATATCAGTCCTCGGCCGATGGCACGATGTTTTTAAGACACAGTTTAATTATCACAACACCCCTTCTTTTAAATTAACTGTCAAAAAAAATACATTTCTTACCACCCAGCCATAGGCAGAAGGGAAGATAGAGTAATTGAGTTTTATTTAACCGAACATTCGAGATTAAGCCGAAAAACGGTAACCACTTTCAGTGACAAACTCTAATTAGGTTATTTTGTACTGTTACACTTTCATTATCGCAGCATTGTTCAGAAACCTAAACATCGATTTAAAGATCATTAGGTAATTTATTTTGAGAAAGTAATATTACCAAAAAAAATTTGATTTTACTTTTAGACGTACAAAAAAAACTTTTTTTTCGTTGAGTTATACTGAGTGATCAAAAAAGGGAAGGCATGTTTATAAACAAAGTATTTTATTAGTTTTGCTTACATACAGTGAGGCCATAAAAATTAAAAGTACTTTTTTTGGTAAACAAGTACCTGAGTAAAAAAAACCGGACACGTGGATTTAGTTTTAGGTTTAAAATTTTTTGATCGACTTCATTTTTTAAATGGCACCACCTGCATATTTTGACATTTTTGGATTTACGGACAATTCTAGACCATTTCAGTACATTGTCTATGCCTATCTTCAACTCTTTTCGAGTAATCAAAAGGTTTTAAAATAACATTTTTGGCACATTAATTGCTTGCAAAATTAAATCGGTCCGACACGTCGATTTTTTTTCCTTACCTTTGGTTTTTAAATTTCATTTTGACTGTTTTTTAGTGATCACTGTGTCAATTTGTATATACTGTTGAGAACTAATCATTAGATTGCTTTCAGAACAAGAAATAATAGAAATCCTTATGATTTTTTTGGTGGGGAGATCGCCAAAGACATTTGGGTAAAAACTGTGAAATTTTTAATAACGCCCATCTAGACCGGGGCAAGCTATTCGAATCTACAGTAACAAAATTGTTAAAAATTTCCCGTGAACATGGTTGTGTAAAAGACCTTCCTAGAACAGGTAGGCCAAAACTGGTGACAATGTGAAATTAGATGTTTTCAATTATAACGAACATCCACATTTACCTACAAGTCAAGTCGCAAAATTTAGACATCAGAAATCATCGGGAAAAAAATTTAAAAAAAGCAAAGTATCATCCATACAAAATAAGATTAATACTGAATTAAACGAAGACGACTATGACCGCCGATAAATTTTGCAAAAATATGCAAGAGGGTGCAACGAGGATCCATTTTTGTAGAAAATTTTATCTTCCGATGAAGCTACGTTTTTTCCTAATGGTA
>JAHBCN010004874.1:0-60088 GCA_019359885.1 Listronotus oregonensis | reverse complement strand
AAGTAAAGCTCATCATTAAGATATCAAGTCTGTACATTTTAAACAAATTTTTAAAAAAAAAATATCAGTCCCCAATTTAAAATTCGAAAGTACCCCTAACTATTCGAGTAAATACCGTAAGTTCCCACCAAATTTTGATAAAAAAAAAATTAGAAGTTTTTTAAAGAACAAATTGGTACGATTTTTCTATTACAAAAAATAAAGGAAAGGCCTTTAAAAATCATAAGACACAACAATATTTAAATTTATATAATATCAACAAACCGGAATTTCGCTTTTTGAATGTAGAAGAGAACACATATATTTTAAATACTGATTATATAGATTGAAACAAAAGAAAACTTTCCCGCAAACACCAGTGCCTACTGTTTTATTATTCATGATAAACTTGTTAGATATTCACCATTTATAGGATCTGTAAGAAAGATTTAATAAATATTTTTTCCTTACATAAATAATTGTAATTTTAGGTTAAGATAGTTAGTAGAATGTTGTATTGTAATTTTATAAAATGTTAGTAGCAAATTAAATGTAGTTTTTTTTTTTGATTTCCCTTATATGTGGTTTAAATAAATTAATTTAAATATCAATGTTTTCTTTTTTTAATATTCAAAATTGCGAGATAAAAAAAATAAGGCTCTTCCCCCCCAAGCCCCAGGCCTGCAGATGATCATTATAATAGTTTTTTTTTTTTGCTGCAGCTTGTTTTTTTGTTACTAACTAAACTTGTATATTAGTTTTACTAAAAGTAAAAAAATACTCTTAAACCCTTTTGCTCAAGTTCCTAACTTTTAAATGCCCCCCCGATTTGAGATATAAAGTTCCAACGGTGGTGGTGGTTCCGGAACTGTCATTCTTCCTCTACTATCGCGGGTTCGAATCCTGCTGGGTGCGGACTTTTTTTTTTATTTTTCCCTTAGGCTTAAAACAACCATCATTGTTTCCCAAATTTTTTAATGACAGTTAAACCCTTATTACTACTTTTTCCCCCCTTAATATATATACTTCTAAAAAAAAGGGGATCCTATATTTTTTATTTCACCTTTATTTTAAAATATTCTCCTATAGCTAAAAGGTGATTCCAGATTTTCGATCGCTAGGTCAACGGTTCGAATCCTGCTCGTGGGACTTTTTTTTTATTTCCATAATTAAAAAAAGGACTCCTGGGGGTTCATATTTTATAATCTTGGTCGGTCATAATCAAAGTCAAGCAATGGGGCTATTACTACTTTGATGGGGCCGCAGATAGGTGACCGCTTGGCCGGGTAGCCGGGGAAGTAAAATCTAAAGGGGACCAAAAATTCTCCCATGTATTTTTATGGGAAAATGAAAAATTTTGGGGGCCGGAGTGACCTAGCTTATCTACTACGTAACTTTTTTTTGAGAAAATTCAAAAATAGGTACTTAACCTAATTTTCATACTGTTTTGACAATACAAAACACCATCAGATCTTAAACGACAAAAAAAATTACTTCCATCAAAAAAAAAAGTTATTAATAAAATTCCTTGTGAAGGTAACACACTTTATATTGGTAAAATTTTAAAAGAAATTGTCAAAGGCATAAAAAAATAACATATATAATAAAATATTTCATTATCAAAATTATCCTAACAGAAATTTGGTAATTACTAAAAAAAAAAAACTAAAACGCTTTTAGTATTATAGCTGATAGAACTTCTTTAAAAATTCGTGAAATATAAGAAAGTGCTTTTATATTATTAAAAGAAGGTTATAATCGGTTAATTAAAATAATAATTGGTTGTATTTGTTTTAAGCTAAGATAATATCAAGGGACCATAAGGTTTTTTAGGTTTAGGTTTAAAGTAAGTGAACTCTCCTTTTACTCGTGTCGCTACCGGACACGAGCACAATATGTATTTAAAAATCCGGGCATGCCCCCTCTCCTGGTTTAGTGACGTGGGTAGCTACCAGGTCCTGTTACAGGAACCAGATGTTCCTTCTGAGGCCGTTTCTTCGGCCTTACCCTATGAAAACGGTTCTATCCATTTTTTGTTTAAAGCCAGGGAATCCCTAAGCACCTGTTTGTTCGTGATAGATTAGCCCTTCCCTGTAAAACAGGCGCTTGTGACTTTAGGGGCACCTTTTAAAACGGATTCACCCGTTTCCCGGCGCACCTTTGTTTGCTTTGACCTTGGCACCTCTCGAAACGGATTTATCCGTTTCGGTCACACTTTGTCACTTTTTCCTATGAACGGTTCTGTCCCTTTCTGTTTGGTGCTAGGGAAAGTAATAGTCCACCACGGCAGAGCCCCATTCCCCCAGTAAAGCTAGATACTCGAGAGGTCGCCCGTATCTCAGAGGCACCGTTGGAGACACCGTTTAAGGCACAGGATGTTATTCACTCATCAGCACGGTATGCTAACACCTTGAGGTTTTGTTCGTCATATTCGGATCCTGTTCCATACGCTAGCAACAAGGAGTTGCCGATAACCAGCAACTCTAGCGCATGTTCCAAAAGATCCTACTGGGCCCAACCACGTCAACGACGTGCGAACACAGCGGTTGGGTCCAGAGACCTTACAATCAAATAAATCTTTACCGTGCCTATTTTTAAAAATAACCAAGGTATGTCACAAGAAATTATTTTATTATTTAGAGTTATGTCACAGGCTATGTTTTAAACGAAGTTTTCAAAATTTACTTTTTTATTAATGTAAAGTCTTTAAAACGGTAACCTACTACTTGTCACCTAAATCTTGTTTTTTGTAACTTATAAAAACATTTTTTGAGTTTATTTTTTTATGTGATTTACTAGTCTATAAAGGCCAATCGACTTTATGCACTCTTTTGTGTGTACAAGCCTATAACCTAGGACCTGAATTAAAGCGGTCTTTTTTTAAATTCTGACATTTATCCCAAAGAATGTTTTATAATTAATAAATCCACCACAGCAATACATAATATATTTAAAAGATACTAATTAAATACTTATGTTTCCTCATTTAGAGCTCATTTAATTTTAATTTTTAATCTATGTGTAAATCCTATTCATTATATAATTTTAAAGTAAACAGCATTTTTCTAAACTATATTTTTTTTACAAATAAATAAATTATTAATTTTTAGTTCTGGTATGTCTCCAAAATGCTGTGTAAATTTTAATTGATTTTAAAATCAGCAGGTTTAAATGGCCAAGCAAATTATAAGAAATTAAGAACTTATAAACGAGCAAGTCACCTTAACTTTACTTACCCTTTAGCAATATGGCATGACTGAAGGCAATATATTACCTTATATAAGCCAAAAGCAGATTGATATCAGCTATTTGTGCTATGTTCTTTAATCAACAAACCCATAATTAATATTCTACGTTAAAATCAACAATAAAGGCAAAGTGGTTTTCAAGGTTGAGTAACCAATAAAATAGCTTTAAGTACAAAAATGTCAACGCAACACTTGACCTAATGTCTTTATAAGTTATAATAAGTATTGTGGCAGGCAGTTTAAAACAATGTGATATCGTGATTAAGATTTCTACACCATTTAAAAGGGGCTAGATTCCTTAAAATATTTTATGAGTTTTGTATAAAGATGTGCATACAGTAAATTTAATAATCCTAAATATATCATCGTGGTTTTTTCTGACGTTACAGAAAAAAATGTACCTAAAGCACGTATCATTGCTAAAGTTGTAGTTTTCTTTTAAGTTACTAAAACACAATGTGCTTAAAAAGCATGGTAAGGGAGACCGGGGATGGTTTTATTGCTTTAGTGTTAATTTTTCTAAAAAGCAGTTTTAATAATAGTGACACTATTAAGCTTTAGAAAAAAATGCCAATTAGCTCGCTATCAATTACGATACACTGTACCGGGTGTCCAAATAAGAAAGAACGCTGCGCCGGCTGTATCTCAGAAAATATTTATTGCACACCGTTGGGGAAAAAATATTTTTGGTAAAAGACAAATAGCTGGAAATTATTTTCAGGTTTCTGAAATGGCCGCTAGGGGGCATAGCTGCAATCTTGAATCTAAAAAAGTGATGTTTCTGTGAATTTTGCTGTATTAACCAAACAAAAAATACCTGATCTTTAAAGTCGAGCATAATTTGAACCTTTTTTGTTTGACAATTTTTGCTGTATCTCTAAAAATAAAGTGGTGGGGGGTATTAAAAATTTATGTAAAAAACACTCTGTATCTTTAAAACTGCCAAGCCGATTTTAACAAGCTTAGGCTAGTTGACAAGAGCTTTTTTTGGCCTATAAATGTTATAATATTTTAGGTTTTGTTAGTTTCACATGTCGCCGCTAGAGGGCTTTTTTCGATATTCCGACAGAAATGGTTAATTTTCTTTAAAAAGTTGAATGGATTGGTGTTTTTTTATGAAAAGGTAGCTAAATAATGCCTAACAAGCACGCGAAAACCGTATCTCGATATCTTTTTCCTTACCCAAAATTTTGGCCGTCAATACCTCAAAAACTATAAAACCTACAAGAAATTTTATATAACATAAACTATATATTCTTACGGAATTTTGAATTATGGTTATATATTCTTCTCGCTTTAATGCAATACTTTACGAATTATAATAAAAAAACGAATTTTCAGACTTTTTTTGAGGTATACCCCTGGAATTAGAATTTTTATTATAACTCGTAAAGTGTTGCATTTAGACGAAATAATTATATTCTCTTAATTAAAGGGTCCGTAAAAATACATAATTTATGTCATATAAAATTTCTGGTAGGTTTTATAGTTTTTGAGATATTGACGTATAAAATTTTTCTTTGCCTAAATTTTAGGTAAGGAACAAGATATCGAGATACGGTTTTTGCAAGCTTATTCAGGCATTATTTGCCACCTATTTATAAAAAAAATTATACCAATGCATTTAATTTTTCTGAGAAAATTTACCATTTCTGTCGGAATATCGAAAAAAGCCCTCTAGTGGCGACATGTGAAACTAACAAAACTTCAAATATTTTAACATTTATAGGCTAAGAAAAGCTTTTGAAAAACTAGCCTGGGGGAAAAAACGGCTTGGCCGTTTTAAAAAATACAGATTTTTTTTTGGGAAACTTTTAAACCCCCCCACCACTTTTTTTTTAGAGATAAAAACCAAAATTGTCAAGGTTAAAAAAAAAAAATTACAGAAACATTATTTTTTTTGATTGCAGTTACCCCCCCAGCGACAATTTCAAACCCCTTTTAAAAAAATTTTCCCCGCTATTTCGCTTCACCATTTTTTCTTAAAAAATTTTTCCCCAACGCTGTGCGATAAACATATTCTGAGATACAGCCGGCGTCCTTTTTTGGGAACCCCTTTAGCTCGATTTTATAGAATGGGAAAGAAAGTAAACCCCACCCCTTCCCCGGGGTTGCCCAAGAAAAATAAATACCAAGTCTACAAAAAAATAGAATTAAAAATTACCAAAATATATGCAGTCATCATTTTTATTTATGAAAATAAATTATAAACCCTCTCGACATTTTAATTAAACATATTAAATATAAAATAAAAATAAACAATTATTAAATTAGATACATATACATGTGTATCTAATTTAATTTATAAAATACTTACATTTATGGAATATTATGTTGCCATTTACACACTTTATATGGGCCCATAGCTTGCGCGCAGTGCACTGAACCCATTCTTCTTTAGGCATACTTAAAATTTAGGATGTAGTGCACTTTATTCAAAAAGTTTCATCCTCGTCACTTTTCTTCTTCTTCTTCTTCTTCTTCTTCCTGGGAGCCGTCTTTCACTACCGGAAGCAGCGCAGCCTTTTGGGTTTTTTGTCCAAACCCCCCCTTTTTTTTTTTTAATACCAATCCTCCCATTAGTCTTGTTCCCCCTTTTCAAGTTGAAACCCCCGAGACGGGGGTTTGGGTTTATATTTCCGTGGGCTCATTTTCGGTTGCCCAAATAGTGCCTGTTTTTTTGTGATTTAATGCTTCAAAATTGATACAGTACAGTGCCTTCATTAATGTTTATACACCACGTGACCACGCGATTTTGGTTTGAAAATTTTGGGAAAATTTTTGGGTTTTTTTCCTATTTACAAGGTTCCAAAATTGAAAAAAGTTCAAATTTTTTTCCTTTTCGTTTTTTTTTTCTGTGACCATTTACCAGTTTCTAATCTCCGAACAAAGAAAAAAAACTTTTTGTCAAAATTACGGGGTTATAATAACCTCCTAAAATGTTAAAATTCAAAAAAAACATAATCAGTGCAGGTTAATGGTCAAAAGAACACCCTTTTTTTTGGGAAAAAAAATTTGTGTTGGCAAACAGCCTTTTTTGACAGCTGATTTGACTGATATTCTGACAGACCGGTCATTGTTGGCGAAAAAGGGGGTTTTTGGGTAGTTTTTTTTGGAAAAGTTTTAGTTTTTTTTTAAATTTAAAATTTTTTTTTTCAGTTCTTTCAGAGCTACTTTGCATATTTTTGGTTTTAAAAAGGAAAAATTACATATTTTTTTGTTTTTTAAAATTAAATAAAACTTTTTTTTTTTTTTTTAGAAAACTTTTTTAAAAAGTGGACTGCGGAACAAGAGCCTTTATTAATGGCACATTTTAAAAAGGGAACTCGTAATGAGGATGGATCTTGGTCATATTCTCTCCAAAGTTGCATGGACCAGTTTGCGAAAGGTTCCCTGACAATCTTTTTTGATTATGAAACATTTGTTCATCACAGACATATGCTAATCAATCGTTTTAAAAAAAAAGCATTGCATTTGAAAAAGGAAAAAATACACGGAAGGGTAGCGTGCCTACAAATGCCTTTAAGATATTTCGAATGGAGAAAATCCTAACAAATCGGTAGAGAAGCTGTCTACTCAGACCGGAAAAATACTTTTTTTTAAAAAAAATTGAAATTTATGTTTACAATGCCATACATTTTTTTGGGGAAAGTCTGTTGGTACTTGCCATAAAGCACTTACCAAAAAATTAGAAATGCATCCATAAAAAGGTCACAGTATTGCAAGAACCCTTCCACCCAGATTATGCAAAGAGGGTGCAGTTTTTCAATGGTTTAATGAAATTTTAACAATGATGATGTTTTGGACCGTACTTTCTTCTTTTGATGAAGCATGGTTTCATTTGTCCGGTTATGTAAATAGTCAGAACTACCGAATTGGGCCACGGAGAATCCACCCTTTATCGAAACAAGTTTACACCCAATTAAAATAGGGGTCTGGGTAAATTTCGAGAAGAAGGATTATGGGTCCAATATTTTTTTACGATACAGTAAATGCTGAAAGGTACCAAATATTCTGCATTTTTGAGCAACTTGGATGAGGAACTTCAGAGGGGTTTACTTTAACAAGATGGGGCTCCTGCCCCACACAGCTGGGCAACCTTTGCAATACATAGCCGAATTTTATGAAGACAGAATAATTAGCAAAGATGTATGGCCATTCGTTCTCCAGATCTAACGCTTAGATTTCTTTTTTTTTTGGATATTTAAAAAATAAGGTCTTCAGAAACAGACCTCACAATGTTGATGAACTGGGGGAAAACAATTGAGCCGAGATAGGACACATTACAGTTGCCCCAGATTACAATTTTTTGGGGTTTTAAAAAAAAGGGTCAACATATGTCTGGAAAATGAAGGAAGACATTTTGAACACTTCATAGTGTTATTTGTTATTGCTTATTAAATTTTGTTATCTTTGTTTTTTATGATACCCAATAACTTTTAGTTTTTTCCGTTAAAGAATACCTGGGCACCAACTTCATTTTTGATTACTGACTTAAAAATTTTAAAGAGAAAGATACTCTAGGACTCTATGGCTGCAAAGCTATTTGAAATTATTGTTTAAGTTTTATTATATTTTAATGTTTGTGCATGACTACTTGTATTTTATTGTGATGTAACTATACTTTCTTTTTATTTTAGTATAATATTTAAATAATTGGAATTTTTGTAGATTGTTGCATCTTAATTTCTTTTATTATGTAAAAATTTGGGCATTTAATTTATTAATAAAGTACACATAAATCTAAGTAATGCCCACCATTTTAAGTCAAGAGTTTTATTTAAATAATATAAATAAATTTGTAAACTACAAGTTAATGTGACTTGAATATCACAAAAATTTGGGCCTAAGAGGTATTTTTGTAGTCAGGGGTTTGAATGCGGTTTCTTGCATTCAACCCAAGAATTATATAGAAACTTTGTGAAAAAATTTAACTAATGGGAAATGAATAACTGCATTTTTTATAAAAATGCATTTTAAAATTAGCAATTATAAAAAATTATAATTAGGTAAATAATGATGAAAATGGGCTCGAATTTTTACTCAGGGGTTTTCGGGTCGCTGAAACAAATAATTGGCAAGGGCTGGGATTGGCGCAAGGAGGGTTTAAACGTCATCTTCTAAAGTTTTACAACAAATCCTGCTAATGTCAGTCAAACTGGGTAAAACTCCAGGTAACGTTTACACTATCCTTAGCGCGCACCAGGTACCCGTGGACCCTTGCCAATGTCAAATTCGGCATGTCAGCCACCTTAAAAACCTCCGGGGTATCAAATTCTCATTTCCATCATTTGTACCCAGTTATACATTTTTATACCTAACTGCAAACCTTAAAATGCATTTTTTAATGCAGAAATAAAGTTTTTCTATTCCAATAATTCAATTTGTTTACAAAGTTTGTAGACGTCATTTTCGAATCAAATAAAAACCGCATTCAAATCCAACTCCACAAAAAATTCGTCATGACTTGTTTCTTGACTAACATTTTTTTTACCCAAATCTAGCAAACTAAATTATTGACAAACAAGAGATTTAAACTAAATGCATACAAAAATTATCCAAAAAAGCTGTAATAACTTTGGTTCAAATTAGAATTATTAAAAAATGATAAATGGTAAATTTTCTAACCTTTTAAAAAAAAAAAATATTTTTTTACATTTAAAAATCGATTTTAAAATGCACGGCGCCAATGAGTATTTCTAGGGATATTTTATTAAATTTTGTGCAACCTCTGAATAGGCAACCCGCAACATTTTTGGTCACGTGGTGTACAGACATTAATGAAGACCCTGTATGTGGTAGGCCCTTTCTTCTCCCTCGTTGCACATTCTGCAACTTGGGTCCCCATTGATGAGCCTATCTTGTGTAGGTGTCCTCTTAGGTTATCGTGCCCTGTTAGCAACCCTACTGTTACGCGAAGTCTTTTTCTACTTTGTCTGAGTAGTCTCGTCACTTTTAGCTTCGTCACCAATTTTTTTATTTGCCGCACAAAAAGTCTTTTTTTCCCTTTCCCTTTACCTTTGCTTGTGCCTTTAGAGTTTTTTTCGGCTTTATTTGGTTCCTTAGTTTTCTTGGTTAGTGTCTTATTACATTGTTGTTTTGTTTTAAGTTACATTAGATTTTCTTTTTCGAACGTGTCAGTATAAACAGTGCTTTTTGTTCTCTATTTTTTTTAATTTTCTAAACATGGTCCAGCTTTCGGAAATGGTCTAATTAATATCTTCAGGCAAAATATACGAAGTTCTGGGCATGCTCATGTCTCTTTCTTTAGTTACTGTATCTTTTTTAGTTTTTAATCCATAATCTGCTATCATTTCTAAAAGTGTTTCTGGAATAGAAGGGAACTCGCTTGAAGCATATGAAGTTAACGCTATGAAATCCTGGAGAGCTGAACTACGTGGAGCAGTCTCTTGGTCATGCGGCGGTGTTGTTTGATCTGTTGATTGTGCAGCACTGTCAGTAATCGATGCTGGAGTTAGTGCAGGAGTAGGCACATCCGGTATGGGTCTGTTAGTCACATATGATCCGCTAAACTGATAACAAGAGGTTCTTCTGCGAAGAGAACAAAAATCTATGCTAAATTTTTATGTTACTTTAAGAGGACATTAAATGTGTCAATGCATACGAAAGTAATTTTTAACATTTTTGTACGCTAAATTACGGTGCCTAAAAATTAAAGGTGAATGCAACGATGCTACGCGCTTGAAACCTTTCAAGATCGCAGCCCCAGCTATCCAGCCGGGGGATTAGAGTTCGAGTAGAATTTTTTTGTGATTTATTTTTACATGCTACCGTATAAATAATTTATGTATTTCTATGCGACACCGCAGTTTTCTGTTTTTGTTGAACTCACAAAATTCACTGATCATTTCGATACCACTTGGGCTATGCCAACGGACGAATACTGAATTACCCTTACAGGGATATGATAACGTATAATATTTTGCCATGTATTAAAGCTGTTCTAAATAAATAACCAATTTACTATGTACATTTGGCATGTATGGATCCCATAATTCAGCCAATTAGCTTTGCCGTAATGTTTACTTGTTTGTATAGACATATTGTAATTTAGAATATTGACCCTGTGCAAGCTTCAATATTCCTTACCTCATATGTAGGTTAATCAAATAATATACTGTCTACTAGTGTTATCTGACTTTATGATTTGGACATGTATTGATGCTTAAGTAATGATGATTGGCAAGTAAAATATACTTAACGTTTTAATTGTCTAATCTTTTTTTTCTTTTCGGAAACTCTAGTGTACATGCTAAAAAGCTAGATATTTTTTTCTTGAAATAGGCCATAAATACTTGAAGCCTAAGTACTAAGGATCAGTTAATAAACACAATAATTAAATAGAGAAAAAAAAATAAACCTCTGCATGTAGCAGCTTCCCCAGACTTACACTGGAAAGATAAAAAAGCTGAGTGAAGTACTCGCGTCTAGAGAAACCCGGATACTATGGCTGGCGCACTTCTTGACAGTGTTGCCACATGTCCAATAATCTAACGAATTTGTCATAACCCAAAAAAATTAAATTTAAAAGTGTAAAGTAATGATTTGTTGATATCTGTATATATAACAACTAATTTTCAATAAATATTTATTTCAACAGAATACATCGTCAACAAATTGTAATAAAAAGCCACAATTGGGGTCTTTTCTAATACGTCCCCTCCCTTTCACGTCTGAAATATAATTGGGAAAAATACAAAGCCGCTTTAACTAACCAGAACTAACCATGACCAACCAGAACTGAGGGCTTTTGAATTGGTCTAAATTATCCCTAAGTAGAAGTTATTAACAAAATTTTTATAATTTTCAATATGGTGGAAGTTAGACATTTTTGTAAAAGTGTAAATATATACTCTCCGGGTCTTTTCTAATAAGTTATTAAAATTTTGTTAATAACTTCTACGAATAATTTAGACAAATTCAAAAGGCCTCAGTTCTGGTCGGTCATGGTTAGTTCTGGTTAGTTAAGGCTTTTTATTTTCTCCAATTATATTTTAGGCGTGAAAATGCGGGGACGTATTGAAAAGACCCCACGATTGTATTTAAAGAAGCGCATTGCAAAAATTTATGTTCTAGTAAATAAGTTAAAAAAAAGTTAAAAGAAATTACATTATTATAAGCATGATAAGTCAAGTAACAAAACCTATGCCTACATTATATGTATATATAAAATAAACACATTTTTTCTTAATTTTAGTGACCGCATGCTGATTTCAAAAATTAAGTCGGTACTTTTTTACATTAAATGCATTATTTAGAAAAATGTCTACTTTTGGAATTATGCGCCAAGTATGGGAATAATAATGCATGTTTCATGTGTCAACACTTTCAAGAAGCTCGCCAGCCATAATTACAGATTATCTATATTAATAAAAAAAAAGATGGGGAACTCTATTTTATCGGTCACTTTAGTTCGACTAGCCCCGCTGTGGCGCTGAAATCGATTGCGTGCGCTCAGCAGGTTTATTTAAAGTTTTAATTTCATTTTTGTGGTAATCGGGAAGGTGCTTATTTTACTTTAAAATTAAGGTAAAATAAGCACATTGACTGCTTTTGCCAAAAACAATAAATAAAACAACACATTTATTATTATATTACATAATGTTATTTACAACTTGCATTAAATGTCTTTATGTCACTTGTGGTTTTTGATTCTTGGTTTTGTATTTGGCCTTTCTGTTGTTTTTCTTATTTACGTTCAAAATATGAAAATCTAAAAATAAAAATGTATTTAAACTTATGGGTAAAGGTACTTGCATTTTTACAAAAATAACTATCTTATCTATTCCATAATAAAACTTTTTGTTGCCGTACATTCTACTTTTGATAACAGTAACACTTTTGTTCGATTTTTAATGTGAATTTTCAGAAATACAAAAAATATCCGCTATAATTAAATTGAGATTAGAAATGTCTAAATAGTAAACTCACCTGTAAATTGTGTGTGTGTGTGTGTGTGTTCTTAAAAGAACAATTTGGCACACAACACTTGAAAACCATGATGTTTTACAGTCCAATTTAATTATTTATCACTAAAAATTAAAAACGTGACAAACAGTCGAATATCCGAATTATAAATATAAATTATAGATAACCTATATTTAAAAAAATAAATAATATATAATATAAATGACAGTATCTTATGACAGATCACAGATCGTGGACCGACAGAGATAGAGAACTAATGTGACAAGTGACGCTACACTGGCGACATAGCGGAGCTAGTCAGTACTAGGAGTGCCCAGGCCCTGGTCATAATATCTCTAGACGCGAGTGAGAGAAGTTGTAGGGCACCCCAGGTGAACTGTAAAGGAATGCATGTAAATGACACTTCGTGTTGCTTTATTGAGATCTGCTAGAAAAGTAATTATATCAGCTAATCCTTAAAGTAAAAGTAATGAATCCTTTTTTGAATGGAATCGAAAATACTAAGGGTTATACCAGGCGACACAAAAACAGTACCTTAAATAGGGTTTGATTTAAAATCTCTATAAAATATACAAATTAAATGGTAAAAATACTTTTTTAAAAGGGAAGTTTTTTAATGCTATTGTGGTTATAAATAAAATGTCTTTGTGCGAATCAGGATTTAACTTTTTGCCGTCCATAGGCTAATATATTTTTGCCGCCCTAATATGTCAATATTTTTTGACAGTTGATCAGAACGAAAAATTTAGTATTAAAAGAATGTAAACTGCAGTAGTAAGTCTTATAAAAATTTAATAAACAAATTTAACAAAAGGAAATCATACAGAAAATTAAATTACAATTATTTAAAACAAACAAACTTCATAATATGAAAAGAATATATAAATTAAAATGGTAGAACAAATAAGTCTTTTTTAAATTATGCATTATTTAATTAAAACATTTTTCTTGGAACCTTTACAATTTAAAATAACATTTTTTTAATTAATCGTAGATTTGCCGCCCATAATATTTGCCGCCCTAGGCTTTAGCCTCAAGGAAGTTTCAAGGTATATGGAAGGCCAATGCTGTAGAACCAAATTGTCTGGGCGTGCAGGGCAGCGGGAATAGGGGAATCGGCCCCGCGGAGTTTGCGCAATAAACTGTAGGTCGGCTCCGGATTTCCATAATTCTTTGTTACTATCTATAGAGTTGACATCATCAAATGTCAAATTCAAACTACCTATACATTTACTGTTTTTCTTTTTATTTTTTGCACAAAATTGTTGGTTATTAAATGATACTATTATAGAATATTTAAAATAATTGTGCGATATTGGATTTTATATCATCTGATTAAATATGAAAAGAATAGATGGCGTTACTTTACAGCCTTCTATATGGTCGATATTTTTGGGATTTTTGTATTTTTACCAAAAATCTTAGTAAAATAAATAAAAAGACGATTTTTTAAAATAAATTTCAAACATTGTATGATAGTTTCATGTACAAATTTTGTGATAAAAAAAGCAAGATAGTGTAAATGAGTTTAATCTAATTGTCGTATTTAAGAATTGATATCTGGAAAATAAAACGTCAAAAAAAGTTACTTTAGATTTGTAACCAGCGCCTCTTTATGCAAAAAAATCATCGAAATCGGCAAGGGTCAAGGAAAATAACAACTTGCCATAATTTAAACTGGTTATTTTTGTTTTAGGGTCATGCAATATTTTATAAATTTATAATTTGTATAAAAGTACAATAAAATAGTGTCACCTCATGCAGGTAACATAAACAAATTTAACAAGAAGTATATAATTTTTTACATAAGAGATTGAGAAACTAAAAATCCAATTTCTTTTTAATCAAATACATCAATACTTTCCTTTATTTAATTAGAGGGACCTGTATAATTAAAATTTGTCTGGTCTGCCCAGTAATTGATAATTTTAATCCTTTAAAAGAATGTACTAAATTATTAAATTTAATAAGATTACCTAAATGTAAACCTTATTTTTTTTTTTTTTTGATAATCCACAGAGTTTCACAAATATTGTGGTATTCATCTAAAAGATAGTTAAGATTGCCTTACTTTTCTCACTGCTATTTCCTATAAAATTTTAGTTTTCTATTATTTATACTTGATATATTATTATTAATTCAGTTACCTAACGTTGCGTCTCAAAAGAAGCACCTAATTTAAATATAAAAAATACTTACCAAAAGCAGAAAATGCCGGGGATGTTACCCTTCGATTTGTAAGACAAAACCATACAACCTCTAGGCATTGTTACGATATTATAAGTAATAAACACAAAATTATAGTCACAATTTAATAAACACTAATCACTAAAATAAGAAGGTTTTATCAATCCAAAAAACTTCTGCAACTACAAAAAATAATCACACACAAACGAAAACACAACACAAAACAATCGAAATTAATACGGCGCAAACCACAACGAAAATGACGAAACCACAACGAAACATAAAATTCGCTTGGAAGGAGGGTTAATGAGACGACGACGGTTGATGGTACAGCGCGGATATAGTTTCATACGCGCCGAACCGTTGCACCAGAAAACGGTACTCCGGCTCTCATAAAAGAATAATGTGTGGCCTAACTAAACACTGATTTATCACTCTGACAGTTATTTTCATGGCTGGACATATTTTGATCGAATAGACCATAGCATATTGGGCTTCCATAAACCTTCAAACTCTCTTGTTTAACCTACTCAGCCTCAGCCTTTGCTAAATCCACCCTGGTGCGAATGAAGGTCGTTCTCGAGAAAATTGTCTATACTATGTATAAAAACCAAGGAAGTTTAAAGGTGTATGGAAGCTCAATACTGTAGAACAAAATTGTCCAGGCGTGCAGGGCAACGGGAAAAGGGGTTGGCCCGCGGGAATTGCGCAATGAATAGTAGGTCAGGGCCGGATTTCCATAATTCTTTGTTACTATCTATAAAATTGACATCATCAAATGTCAAATTCCAACATTCACTGTTTTTTTTTTATTTTTGCACAAAATTGTTGGTTATTAAAGGATACTACTATAGAATATTTAAAATTATTGTGTAATATTAGATTTTATATCATCTGATATAATATGGAAAGAATAGATGGCGCCTTCTATTTAAATGGTCGATATTTTTGGAAGTTTTGTATTTTTACCAAAAATCTTTGTAAATAAATAAAAACACGATTTTTTAAAATAAATTTCAAACATTGTATGATAGTATTATGTACTCATCACCAATTTTGTGATAAAAGAAGGGCAAGATAGTGTAAATGAGTTTAATCTAATCCTAAGATTATGGTTGTACATTAAAAAGTTAAAATTTTTATAACTACTTTTAGGCATATACTTTTCACTAATAGCAAACATTCATGAGATAGAATAACAGTGGTTAAAAATGTTTGTAACCTTTGGTACCTGAGTATCCATTGTAATAATTGTAAATATTATTGTGTACAGTATTTATTTTTAAACAAATGGCATGTCTCGAAAGTTGCCTCTACTGATTTTGTACAAATTTGGCATATGGGGTTTTTGAGGCCTATTACAAATCTGAAAAAAATATCTTTTCGGCAACGTTTCGTTTCCGAGATCTTCATCATCAAAGTTGAAAATTAAATAACCTCATTTTCACTATATTCTCCCTTCTTTTTGTACACAATTCTTGATTTTACACTAAGTGGCACACGATATTTTATAAACACCTTTTAAAACCTTGTATTTTTATTTATTTTAGATGTTTTCCATTAAATTGCAACTTTAGTTAAGGCAGCAACCACATTTGTAAAAAATAAAAGTGTTAAAAAGGTATAAAATAAACATAAAAAAAAGTTTTAAAGGTGTTTGTGAAATATTGTGCCAATTTGTGTGTAAAAATCAAAATTTTGTGCAAAGAAAGTAGTGTAAATAAGGTTAATCGATTTTGATGAATATCTCGAAAACAACATTGCCAGAAAGATTTGTAATCAACCGAAACCGTACCAAATGTATTCCTTTCATCAATTAGAGGGACCTGTATATATTAAATTTGCCTGGTCTGCCCATAATCAATAATTTTGATCTTTAAAAGAGTGTACTAAATTATTAAATGAAAATAAAATACCTAAATGTAAACCTTATTTCTTTTTAATAATCCTGAAATACCAAACATTATGAAATCATCTAAAAGATAGTTAAGATTGCTTACTTTTCTCACTAATATTTCCTACTAAATTTTCATTTCTATTATTCATAATTGATATATTATACGTACCTAACGTTGCGTCTTATAAGAAGCACCTAATTTAAATATAAAAATACTTACCTAAAGTTAAAAAGACGGGTATGTTACCCTTGGATTTGCAAAGACAAAACCATACAACCTTTAGTTATTTGTTACGATATTATAAGTAACAAACAATAAACACAAAATTATAGTCACAATTTAATAAATACTAATCACTAAAATAAGAAGGTTTGATCAATCCAAAAAACGGTACTCCGGCTCTCATAAATTATAATGTGTTGGCTAACTTCACTGATTTATCAGTGTGTAAGTAGCACACATTAAATATTTCGTGGAATTTGTTATTGCGCAGAATTGGCGGGGCCAATTCTGACAGTTGACCTACATACTGGGCTGGACATTTTTTGATCGAATGGGCCATAGCATTGGGCTTCCATACACCTTTAAACTTCCTTGATAAAAACCCTAAGTATATAGTATGTTTTTTAACATCATCTAGTCGAGTCTACTTATCCCAAATATAAAAAATATTAATTAAAGCTTCATCACATTAATTCCAACTATTTGTTTTATTTTTTATTATCTTTGTTATAAAGAAGTGTCTTCCACCAACGTTGAGAAATAATTTATATAGTGTACTTTTACTGACTATAATTAATCACAAAGTTGCTGGTAGTATTATTTAATTCTTATCCTAATGAATAAGTAAATTGTATCTTAATGCACTAGCTTCAGTACATACTTGCAGTCATCCTTTAATTCTAGCTACAATATAATATTTAGCTGACTTGAATTGATCTTGCGTGCCAATGAAATATTTTAAGTGTACTAACATATTTTATTTAATAATGATATTTTTATCAGCTTAACCTAAATATATCCATACCGACCGAAATACTTCATTAATCAACCTAAGGATACGGCCGTAAACGCCCATGCTTCCGATAGTTTAAATTTAAAAACTACCGTGTAATTTTAGCTTTTAATCAGGCAGACTAATGACGGGGAAAATAAATTGACCATTGTGTATAATGCAATAAAGGTATTAGAAATTTAATAAGCCACAGCAGCAAACTGGTTTTATATTCTTAGTATCTAAGAGTACAATAGGTTACTCAATTATAAGGTTTACGCAATGAATTGATAATATTCTAAAACTGAAGGGACGCATTTGCAATGAGAAAATAGCTCCTCTTGACCAAAAGTATTTTATTCTTTGGCATTAATTTACTTTTGGCAACTTACAACTTTATCATTTGTAAAAAAAAAATCAAGCTTTAAAAATATTTCTTGGTTTTAAACACTTTGGCTTTAAGAATGATCATCTGCAAGTCTGCGCTTATTGTTTTCTCTGCCGACCGGATAAACGATGTGAGAGATGATGCCAGTTGTACCATTAATATGTGGAAAGCTTGCTTTTCTTGGATTTTTAGTTGCTCTTTGGTTTGCAGATTTGCGGATTTTTTTATTATGTGTAATAAAATATACAATATGATATCAAATAAAATTCAAACGTCTATTTAATATACATTTAGAATTTCAATTTGACCCCGACCATAATTTTTTTAGAGTCTATAGAATTAATTAAGTTAAGGTAAGTTGCGCATTTTATGCAACAAACAATATGCCGTTTAAGAAGTTTATAATTCGATGTATTTAAAAATATTTCGATTCTTAAAAGTAAAGGTATATTTCTATATGCGGTTATAATGCCCTTCGGATATACATGGCCTATAAGAAACCATCACTTATTATTAAATAGACGAGGTTGTGAGCTTTTAAAGTATAACATATTAGACATCGTTGATTAGAATAAACAGCACTTTTACCTGATGAAACTCAATGTGCGCCCAGTTAAGGATGGTGGACAAATGACGATCTGTAAAATCTGAAAAAACTATTATATTAAGACGCAGCCACAAAAAAATAAAAATGTTTTTTCAAAATTTTTGTATCTCTTGGATATTACTCGAAATTTTAAATCTTTCTAAACGTCATATTGTCATTCACATAAATGCGTAAATTTGCCCCAATTTAACAATCTTCTTATCTTTTATAGTTTTCGGTATCATAATGGTGATGGTAAAATTTGAATTACCCTGTATGTCACACACAAGTATCACAGATTTACACTTATGTTACTGATTCAGATACCGGAAGACAAAATAATGAGGATATTTCTTACTTCACTGCACCCTCCTCTAAAACAATTTTTATCACTGAAGAATTAGATTTTTAATTAGATTTAAACTTGGTTACTTTTAAATAAAGTAAAAAGAAAACTGTGCATGTGAAGCGATAAAGTGTTATTTTTATTTTGAGAAAGATATATTAGTCCCAGAGCCAGGTCAAAATTTTGTCAACTCTTTCCTCTCAAGCGATAATTAGTGGAATGCGTCAGAGAGTTGTATTATAAAGCTTTGTGAACGTCAGCTGCGGTTTCGTTGTGGCAATGAGCGGCCGTAGCCCTTTTGATAATGATAAAGCAGTAATTTTAAAATGACAACGTTAATTCACAACTAACTGGTATTTTTATTGTTGTTTTTAATTATGAGGCAATAATAAAGTAACAATTTTTAAAAATATATTAGCATCTAACTTGCAAACGGTGTAACCGAAAAATCTAAAGTTCTTACCATGGATGTAGATTTGCATGCTCTTCGAAACTTCAATAAATTTTAAAAAACTTTTTTTTAAATTTTTTTTTTAAAAAGGGTTTTTTTTTTTTTTTGGGGGGGAAATTTTAAAAAAAGGGGGGGGAAAAATTTAAAAAAATTTTTAAAAAAAAAAAAAATTTTTTAAACCCCCCCCAAAAAAAAAATTTTTTTTTTTTTTTCCCCAAAATTTTAAAAATTTTAAAAAAAATTTTTTTTTTTTTTAAAAAATTTTTTTTTTTTAAAGCAAAATTTTTTTTAAAAATTTTAAATTTTTTTTTTGGAAAAAAAATCAAAAAAAAAAAAGGGGGGGAAAAATACCCTTTTTTTTTTTTAAAAAAAGGGATAGGAAAAAAAAAAATTTTTTTTTGGGGGTTTCCCCCCCTTTTTAAAAAATTTTTAAAAAAATTGGAAAAATTTTTTTAAAAAAAAATTTTAAAAAAAAGAAAAAATTTAAAAAATTTTTTTTTTTTTTTAAAAATTTTTTTTCCCCCCCTTTAAAAATTTTTTCCCTTTCCTTAAAAAAATTTTTTTTTTTTAAAAAAAAAAAATTTTAAATTTCCCTTTTTCCCCTTTTAATTTTCCAAATTTTTTTTAAAAAAACCAAAAAAATTTTTTTTAAAAAATTTTTTTTTTTAAAACAAAAAAAAAAAATTTTTTAAAAAAAAAAAATTTTTCCCTTTTTTAAAAAAAAATTTTAAAATTTAAAAATTTTTTTTTTTTTTAAAAAAAAAATTTTTTAAAAAAAAATTTTTGGAAAAAAAAAAACCCAAAAAAATTTTTTTAAAAACCGGGACCCCCCCTTTTATATTTTTTTTTAAAAAAAAAAAAAATTTTTTTTTAAAACCCTTTTTAAAAAAAAAAAAAAAAAAATTTAAAAAAAAAAAAAAAAATTTTTTAAATTTTTTAAAAATTTTTAAAAATTTTTTTAAAAGGGGGGTTTTATTTTAAAAAATTTGGGGGGGGGGAAAAATTTTTTTTAAAAAATTTTTAAATTTTTTCCCCTTTTTTTTTAAAAAAAAAAAAAAAAAAAAAAAAAATTTTAAAAAAAAAAATTTTTTTTTTTTCCCCCCCCAAAAAAAAAAAACCCTTTTTTTTTAAAAAAACCCCCCGGGAAAAAAAAAACCCCGGGTTAAATTTTTTTTTTTAAAAAAAAAAAAAAAAATTTTAAAAAAAAAAAAAAATTTTTTTTAAAATTTTAAAATTTTTTTTAAAATTTTAAAAAAAAATTTTCCCCCAAAAAAAGGGGAAAAATTTTTGGAAAAGGAAATCAAATTTTAATTTTTTCAAGGGGGTTTTTAAAAAAATTTTTCCAAAATTTTTTTAAAAGGGAAAAAAAAAAGGGGAATTTAGAAAAAAAAAATTTTCCCCAAAAAAAAGAAAAATTTTTAAAGGGGTTTTTTTTTTTAAAAAAAAATTTTTTCCAAACCCCCCCAACCCGGGGGGGTTTTAAAAAAACCCCAAAAAAAAAACCAAAAAACCCCCGAAAAAAAAAAAATTTTGGCCAAAAAAAAAATAAAAAAAAAAAAACCGTTTAAAAAAATTTTTTAAAATTTCCCCCAAAATTTAAAAAAAAAAAAGGGTTTTTAAAACCCAAAAAAAAATTTTTAAAATTTTTTAAAAAAATTTTAAAAAAAAAAAATAAAAAAAAATTTTTTAAACCCCCCCCCCCCCAAAAAATTTTAAAATTTTAAACCCCCAAAAAAAAAAAAACCCCCCCAACCCCCCAAGAAAAAAAAAAAAAATTTTAAACCCCGGGGGGGAAAAAAAAAAAAAAAAAAAAAATTTTTTAAAAAAAAAAAAAACCCAAAAAAAAAAAAAAAAGGGAAAAAGAAAAAAAAAAGGGGAAAAAAAAATTTTTTTGGGGGGAAAAAAAATAAAAAATTGGTTTAAAAATTAAAAAAGAAAAAAAAAAAAAATTTTGGGGGGAAAACCCCCCCAAAAAAAACCCCCAAAAAAAAAAAAAAAACCCCTTTTTTTAAAAAAAACCCCCCCCCCCAAAAAACCCAAAAATTAAACCCCAAAAAGGGAAAAAAAAAATTTAAACCAAAAAAAAAGGAAAAAAAATTTTTTTTTTGGCCAAAAAAAAAAAAACCTAAAAAAAATTTTTTTTTAAAATTTTTTTAAAAAAAAAATTTTCCCAAAAAAAAAACCCCGGGGGTTTTTTTCCCCAAAAGGGGTTTAAAATTTTTTTTGGGTTTTTCCCCCCCAAAAAAAAATTTTAAACCAAGGAAGAAAATTAATTTTTCCCCCAAAAAAAATTTTTGGGGTTTTTTTAAAAAAAAAAACCCCCCCAAAAAAAAATTTTTAAAAAAAAAAAAAAAACCCCCCTTTTTTTTTAAACCTAAAAAAAAAATTTTTTAACCCTTTTCCGAAAAAAAAAATTTTTTTTTCCCCCCCCTTTTTTTGGGGGAAAAACCCCAAAAGGGGGAAAAAAAATTTTTTAAAAAAAAAAAAAAAAAAAAAAAAAAAAAATTTTTTTTTTTAAAAAAAAAAAAAAAAAACAAAAAAAAAAAAAGGGGGGAAAAAAAAAAAAAATTTTTTTTCCATCCAAAAAAATTTAAAAAAGGGAAAGAAAAAAAAAAATTTTTAAAAAAAATTTTTTAAAAACTTTTTCCCCCCAAAAAAACCCCTTTTTTAAAAAAAGGGGAAAAACCCCCCCAAAGGGAAAAAAAGGGGAAAAAAAAAATTTCCCCCAACCCAAAAAAATAAAAAAACAAAAAAAATTTTTTTCCCAAAAAAAAAATTAAAAAAAAAAAAAAAAAAAAAAAAAAATTTAAAAAGGGGGAAAAAATAAAAAAAACCCAAACAAAACTTTTTAAAACCCCCCCAAAAAAATTTTTTTAAAAAAAAAAAAAAAAAACCCCCCCCCCAAAAAAAAAAACCCGGGGGAAAAAATTTAAAAAACCCCCCAAAAAAAAAAAAGGGACCTTTGGGGGAAAAAAAAAAATTTTAAAATTAAAATTTTCCCCAAAAAACCCCCCCAAAAAAAACAAATTAAAAACCGGGAAAAAAATTTAAAAAAAAAAAATTTAAAAAAAAATTTTAAAATTTTTTTTTTTTTAAAAAAAATTTAAAATTTTTTTTAAATTTAAAAAAAAATTTTTTTTAAAAATTTAATATTTTTTTTTTTAAAAAATTTTTTTTAAAATTAAAATTATTTTTTTTAAAAAAAAAAATTTTTTAAAAAAAATTTTTAATTTTTTATTAAATAAAAAAAATTTTAAATTTTTTTATAAAAAAAAAAAAAAAAATTTTTTTAAAAAAATTTTTTTTTAAAAAAAAAATTTTTTTTTTTTTAAAAGGGAAAAACCCAAAAAGGGAAAAAATTTTTTAAAAAAAAAAAATTTGGAAAAAGGGGGGCCAAAATTTTAAAAAAATTTTTTTTTCCCCCTTTTAAAAAAAAAAAACCATTTTTTAAAGGGGGAAAAAAAAATTTTTTTAAATAAAAAAATTAAAAAAAAATTTTTTTTAAAATTTAAAAAAAAAAAAAAAATTTTTAAAAAAAAAAAATTTTTTTAAAAAAAAATTTTTTGCGGGGGGCCTTTTTTTTTTAAAAAAAAAAAATTTTTTTAAAAAAAATTTTTTTTTAAAAAAATTTTAAAAAAAAAAAAAAATTTTTAAAAAAAAATTAAATTTTTTTCCGGTTAAAAAAATTTTTTTTTTTAAAAAAATTTTTTAAAAAAAATTTTTAAAATTTTTTTTTAAAAAAAAAATTTTTTTTTTTAAAATTTTTTAAAAAATTTTTAAAAAAAAAAAAATTTTTTTAAATTTATTTTTTTATTTTAAAAAATTTAAATTTTTTTTTAAAAATAAAAAATTTTCCTTTAAAAATTAAATTTTTTTTTAAAAAAAAAAATTTTTTAAATAAAAAAAAATTTTTTTAAATAAAAAAATTTTTTTAAAATTTAAATTTTTTTTTTAAAAAAAAAAATTTTTTTTTTTTTTTAAAAATTTTAAAAAAAAATTATATATATATAAATATATATATATATATATATATATATATATATATAATATATATATATATATATATATATATATATATATATATATATATATATATAAAATATTGGGCGTTTGTTTCAAACAACCGCACATTATCCCCGTTATGGGAGAAAACATTTTTTTAAAAACTAAAAAAATAGGTATGGGTAGGGAGCCCAAGATTTTATTCAGAAATGCTGGTAGAATCCAAATTTTAAAAATATACAGGGTGTTGCTTTAAAAATTTTTTAAAGTAACTTATTAGAAAAGTCAATTTTCGCAAAAAACTTAGGGTAAAGCCGGAAGTAGTTTTTTAAAACCCTTTGGAAGACAGAAATTAGAAATAATTAAATTGAACATAAAAAATTTTTTACAACATTAATTTTTTTTAAAAAACTGCATAATGTGCGGTCGTTTGGACATTTAAATCCCCCTTTTTCTAAAAAACAAGAAAAAGAAAGGTAGAGGATATAATATAGATTTTATATCAGAAATGATCCGTAGAGTTCAAATTCCGAAAAATATACAGGGTGTTCAATTGAC
This sequence comes from Listronotus oregonensis, assembly GCA_019359885.1. Lineage (NCBI taxonomy): Eukaryota > Metazoa > Arthropoda > Insecta > Coleoptera > Curculionidae > Listronotus > Listronotus oregonensis. Next base: position 36,502 of record JAHBCN010004874.1, on the reverse strand, counting down.
AAAATTAAAGTTGATGTCGTTTCCTGTTACACCAGAAGTGATAGTCACATTTTTATAATATCAAAATCGGCATCTTATTATAATATATCACCCAAAAATTTGAAACTAAAAATTTGAATGTTTTCATTAAAAAAAATAAAAAAATATATATATATATATATATATATATATATATATATATATATATATATATATATATATATATATATATATATATATATATATATATATATTTATATATATATATATATATATAATATATATATATATAATATATATATATATATATATATATATATATAAAAATATATATATATATATATATATATATATATATATATATATATATATATATTTTAATATATATATATATTTAAAAAAAAAAAAAAGCAAAAATCATTTTAGAAATAACGAGAATAATTTAAGATACGTCATTTCCTCCCACATAAAAATTTGTAAGCTGAACGTCAATCTACTTATGTTATTAACAAAAAAATCAGCCAAGAGTCAATAATTATTGGCTTCCCTAATAATTTTAAAGAGAAAATCTGCCAAAGTTTATTGAAGAGCATGCAAATCTATGTTTAGATTTTTCGGTTAGACCGTTTGAGAATAAGATGCTAATATGTTTTTAAAAATTGTTACCTTATTATTGCCTCATATTTATGAACAACAATAAAAATACCAGTTAGTTGTGGATAACTGTTGTCATTTTGAAATCTAGTGCCTTATCATTATCAAAAAGGCTACCGCCGTCATTGCCTCAACGAAACGCAGCTGACGTTCACGAAGCTTTATGATACAACTCTCTGATACATTCCACTTATTAGCGCTTGGGAGGAACTTGGTCATGTAAATCTGTCACTGGCTCCTGGACCATATGTAGATTAAAAATATTTTTGACCAACCCTGTAGCTTTTTTAAGGTTTTAAAATAATGATGGTCAAAATCTCCAGTTGTTTATATAGGTGGGTTAGCTGTATACAGTGTGTTGCAATTTATCACAAGCAAAATTTTAGTATAATCAATTGTGAAAAAACTTGTCCAAAAAAAGCGTTTTTATTTATAGTAAAAATAGTGACATATTTTCATGCTAAAGCTCTAGATTTTCACTAATCCTTTAAAGTTAAGGATAATTTGTAACAAAACTTGTTTTATACACGTTTATTACACATTTCAAATTATTTATATGGAGTTTCATTTGAACAACATTGCTCTAATAATGGTCTAAAATAACATTTTAAACTTTACCTAAACTAATACTGGTTCATTGTTTAACATTGTTTCACATGTCATATCAAATACCCACAGGATTTATTCCAGTTTTACCTTTAAAATTTCAAATTTCAAGCGGCATAATTGTATTGTGTTTATTATCTATTTTGTAACAACTAACTTTTACGGCGTAATTAAATTCAATGGTTGAAGATAAACTTTAATTGTACGAGTAATATTCCAAAAGCATATTGTGTAAGTAGTTATAAGTGGTTTTTTGTAGTAAGTTTAAAGGCTTTTTACCTTAACAAAAAAAGGTTTATTTTGCGACATTCAATTATTGTTATCTTAAAAACCTAATGGTTCAACCACTAAACACAAATAATGTTTTTGAATAATAATCACCTGATATGACAGATAGAACAACTTGGCTAAAAAAGTTTGACCTTTTGTCTTTTTGCTGCTTAGTCAGTGTCGTTCTTGATATTGTAATACAAAAGCTAGCTTTTGTTAATTTTGTAGCCAGAATTTGGATTTTTTTGGCCAAGCACTCACACTTCCTAATATGCCAATAAATATGATTATCCTATTAGTTTTTTTCCATGCGTCTCTCTAGGATTTTTAAATAGTTCGCCAATAAATTCTCGAATTTTAATATTAAAAAACCTATTAAGTATTAAGTGTTATTATTCATGTTAAATATTGTACACTGGGCGCCCTAAATTCTACTATACAGGGTGCCACAGATTCGAGTGCATGCATGAAGATCTCGGAAACCCTAAGAGATACAAAGTCGGTTAAATTATGGCAAAGTTGTGTATTTGCGTAACTAACCATGTTCACTTTAGAAAGTTGCAAAATTCTGAGTACTTTCGGAGATATCCGGAAAAAACCGAAATTTGCCGATTTCGTTTATTTTTTTCTGGCGTTATTTAAAGAGATATGGACACTTCGGAACACACACAGAAAAGACACTTTCTTATGTCCACTTTTTAAGCTCTACAAAACAGCGTTGAGAGATTTTCCATACGACGTTTCGTTTTCGTTAAACCATCATCAACTTTATTTTTTAAATACGGCACTCAATTGTTTATTGCATTTTTTGATGCAGTTATAATTCCAATTACAGATGTAAAACACGTAATATTTTTTTGTTAAATAAACATATTTTCCATAAAAGACAATGAGTTAGACAAGGAACGCACATCATTTCTTATAGGGGCGTTCCATATTTGTTAAAAATATTAAGTTTTATACATATTTGTAATTGGGATAATAAGGGTTAAAAAAAATTTAAATAAAAGCAGGTCCGTATTCAAAAAAAAAGTTAATGATGGTTTACAAAACCGTCGTAGGAAAATCTCTAACTGTTTTAGAGTAAAAGGGCCATAAGAAATTCTTTGTTGTCCATATCCTTTAAGCCGAAAAAAAAAACGAAACGTAACGGAAAATTTCTTTAAAATTCTGTTTGTGTTAGCTTAAAAAAAGTGGCCATTAGGGAAAGTGTCTGTGGACCCGATTATGTCAAATTCCTTTTTAATTTAAATAACGTAAAAAAAAATAAAAACTTAAATTCGAGCAATCTTTTGTTTTTTTTTAAAAATTCCTTATTTAGCACCTTGAAAATTCCCTAAAAACTGAATAAATAATATCGATGAATATAAACATAATGAGTATCGTATTTTTTCATAATATAAACCTTATTAAAGCAAAATTAAGTACTTCCGTCATAAATAAGGATTAATTTAATTAAACATTTTTCTTCAAAATTGGTGGTTAGTTCTGATTAGTTTTAAAAATTTAACCAAAATATATTCAAAGAATAAGTTATCATTCTTTTTGATAGAAACTGTCTTTACCATTCGTAGGAGTTTTTCTCTTATCAAAACTAACAAGCAGTAGTTTTTTTACAGTTTTCATAACCTAAAAATACAATTTTTCAACAACTTTTTAAAGGGTATTTTTTAATATTTGGAAATAATTTCACCACCTTAGAGGGCTTAAGGCTGCATTTTTAATTCTCATAAATCCATATCCTTAACTTTGCTTTACTGAAATAATTATGACGGAAAAAAGACATCATTGTGTTTATATTCATAAATATAATATAATTTATTCGGTTTTTCAAAAATTTTCAACCCCTAAACGAAAGTAATTTTTAAAATTTTTGAAAAACAAAAGATATGACTTAATACTTGCATGAATTTTCCCTAGTCGCTGTCACACTCTCCAAAACAGGCGATAGAACAACTTTTTGGGATGACTCTCCAAAAGAACAATAATTATACTAGTTTATATAAGTATTTTTTTCTGGGATTTTTAAAATAATTTAAATATGCTTTGTTATGCCTATGGGGAAGAAATGATTGTTATTTGGTCAAATAATATAGAATAATATCTTTCAGTGGTGTCAGCGGCTACAAAAAGCTTAAAGTTTGTAAAATTGATCTCGTCGGTAAATATTTTTTTTTTATTTTAATATTGTCAACGTTATAGCAATAAATTCATTCAGTATTGACTAAAAAACTAATGTTAATGCTTTGCAAAAATCAATCATCTTTAATTATAAAACAATATGTAAATGGAAAGTAAAGAGCAAGTTTGTAAAAAAAACATTACTTAAGAAAATGTGTATTTGGCACATTTTCTTAGACATTTTAAGTAATGTTCTTCTTTATCACTTTGCCAAATGCAATGCTGACCAATACCGTACGTTAGTACATAAACTTAAAGTCTTCGTGAACCCCTCCAAGTTAAAAAAATGGTCTTGTTGCAGTTTTATGTAACTTATATGAAAATTTAAACTTACATTTCTGGCAGATCACATTACTAATTTTTCTAAACAATTTGTAGCTTTTACTTCACAGAACACTTTGGTATACCCAATGGTACCCCATCCCATGGTACCGTTACTGTTCGGCAATATTTACATGACCAATATCCCAAGCGATAAATAAAAAAAAAAAATGATAATAATATCAGAGTAAAATGGTCATCATGTTCTTAGAATTTAAAGAGGAGTCCTTAGAAAACAAATTTGCAAGACTTATAAAAATATCGCAGGTTTTATTTACGTAAATTTTAAAGACAGGCAATTTTTTAATAATCCAGACATGAAATGGAATTTAATTTAATTTTTTTAAACGGTAATAAGTATATCCTGCAAAATGGTGGTCACTTTGCACATTTACTTACACAAAGTTTTTTGGTAGTTATTTTTTTTAATTGAATTTATTTTCAATACTATTTTTACTATCACACCAGGAGGCGTCCATTAATAATTACGTTGGTTATGTGGTGAGGGGAGGGACAGACCACCTAATCCCCCGTGGAAGAGAGGGGAAGTCTTGTCAAATATCACGAATTTTTTTGCCGAAAGAAGCAGTGTAACATTGCAAAAAATGGGTTTAAATAAGTAAGACATGTTTGTCCACTAAAATATAGCTAATTCTACACAAGCTAACACAATAAGCTGTTTTTTACAATAATATTTTCCTCTGTGATTTCAGACTACGTTCTTAGTAGTTTTAAATACTAGTAAAAAAAGCAAATTATGTTCTTTTTTAATAAATCCCACGCAATCAAGCACAGATTAACAACAAAAATACGCATTTTGAAAAATCTCACGTGAGATAAGGGCGAAGGGAGTCGAACCAAATATCATGACATCGCACCCCAGGGGGTGGGAGGGATCGAAAAATCCATGTCGCCTCAGGTAATTAATGGATGCCCCTTAATTTAAGTTAACCAGAAACTGACAATATTTTTATGCTAATAAAACGCCGCATTTAACAAAAAATATTCAAGGATTAATAATGATTCCTAATATATCTAGTTACCGAATATAATGGTTATTGTCCACTTCACCCGAAAGAGAAACCTGGTTAACTTGAGACCACCAACTCTGCAAGGTAAAACAATACCATTTGCGAAAGAAGCAACATATCTGGGGTTGATCCTAGATAGCACTCTTAGCTGGAATTCGCATCTAGAAAAAGTCATCCGTAAAGCGAACCTATCTTTCTGACATGCCGCAGGATCTGTGACAAATCCTGGGCATGCAACCAAAACAGATGTACTGGCTATACGTGACAGTCTGGTCTCATTGGTCATAAGACCAATGATCACGTATGGCTCTGTGGCATGGTGGCGCAAGGGGCAGCAGCTGACCCAAGCAAAGCTATCTAGCCTACAGAGACAGGCCTGCCTAATGATCACGGGCATACTAGGACTGCCTCCTCTGCATATTTACTTGAAGAGAGGGGCAAGGTGGGCAACATACAGACTCTATCAAGCGGTCAGTAACAAACCGCAGGCGTGTCATATGGAGAGTCCTGTCCCTGTGATAGACTGGGAATGCCCTCAGACATAATGCCTACAGCAACCATACAACCGGCCCTACAGTGTAGTCTACCGCAATACACACATCTGTTGTTACACCGATGGCTCCAAAACCAAGGACGGTGTTGGAGCTGTAATAGGTCAGAGGCCGAGGGCAGAGTTTTTCTTTAGCCTGGGCACTTTCGCAACCATATTTCAAGCGGAGTTATTTGCTATTGAGATCGGCACTGCACACGTAAGACAATTAAAATATTCTCCGATAGTCAAGCACCTCTTAAGGCTCTTTAATCCAGTGGGTGCAATTCGAAAACCGTCTGAAATTGCAAGGATGAGCTGACCAAACTGGGTCAAAACAATAAGGTAACATACTGTGGATACCTGAAACACACCGGCCTAGAGGGTAATGAATCGCGCAGACCTCCTTGCCAAAAAAAGGGGCGGAGACAAAATTCACAGGGCCGGAACCGGTCATCGGTATATCTTCTGGAACGGCAACACTTCATATCAGCTTGGAACAAAGAAAATCTTCGGACTGGCATGGACTTACGGGTCTCCAGACACCTCGAAAAGGCCTTCATAAGCCACACCGAAGCAAATAATGTACCTGTCAGTTACTGGAGCAATCAAGGTACACCTTAAAACCCTTTTCCTAGTGGGACTGGGGTACACGGGACACTGCCAGATTAAAATACCACATGCCGATCTGCGAAGGGGGATGAATCGGCAGAACAAAATCCCTGTGTTCGTACCCAGCAATGGCACGACTCAAGATTCGCAATCCTCGGCAATGTCACCTTGTTGCCGGGGGAAGGTGAAAGATCTCTCCCCAACAGGATCATCAGAATTATTAGGAGTCTGGACCTGGTGGGAGAAATATAAAAAGGTGTGAGCCACAATAGACCGATCGGTCGCGGTGGAAGGGTGCTATACCCACTCACTTTAAACCTACCCTACCCTACCCTACCGAATATAAATATATGGGGTGTCACCACGTTAATCATATAAAAATCAGAAGAAATGTTTGCTGATAATATAGGCTTTTACTTATTCGTCGCCGATTGTAATACCACTAAAAATTTTACTGTATAGTGTCGAACTATATTATATATATATATATATTATATATATATATATATATATATAATATATATATATATATATATATAAATTATATATAAATAAATAAAATAATTTACACGTTTTTACAAAAGAGTAAATTTTAAATATCTATTTTCCATGCAACCTATAGAAATAATAAATCGCTCTTTGGAATAAGTATGGATAAAGCACTTGGACAAATTTTCCGGAGAAGAAAACAATATCATCAAACTTTTCTCTTGAATAAACTTTGCTTTCTGTTTAAAATTATCTTTCTTACTGTTTTTTGCAATATTTTTTGCATTTTATTTCCATATATCGAAATTTACCTTTTTTACGTTTTTTTGAAACTATATGTTTTTAATATCTGATGGTGTCAACATAGAATATGAAGCATGACCCATCTTTATTTAAACACCAAATTTTACATAAAATACTTAAAATCTTATAGAGGAAATAATAATCTAGCTTGACAAAAGTGTCACATCCAAGCTTATTTCACGGGGTACTTATTAAATAAAATGATATTCTTTCGACAATATTGTAAGTAGATTCTAAATTTATTCAATTCCATAATCTAATCGAATTAGGTAAAACGACATTTTTTATTACCTTAAAAATATAAATAAATGCAGCTAAAACTGACAATGTAACAGTGGCAAAGTAGAAACAAAGGCAACTTAATAAATATTTCAAACGCGCACAAAAAGCATTCATTAGAAGTTTCATCGCCAGCCATAAATTTTAAGCAGCCACTTCTTGATTATGAAGACCATTTATTTATGCACGATACTGACAGACTCGATTAGTTCTTAACTATCAATTGATCTTAATTAAAGTCATTAAAAACGGATTCCGGGATGTTTTGCTTTAGTGTCTTGTTAGGTTGTAAATAAATAATTTGTGATTGTGTTTGTTACTAATGTCATTTGTATTTTATTTGGTTTTAATGGCAGATGTTTAATACAAATTTGGCCCCTCAGTGATTGTTATTTTCATTAGTATCGATTTTCACCTAAATAACGACATAAAACATTAATATTTTTAAAAGATAACTTATATTTTTTTTATTCAAAGGCTTAAGCATAAATGGACTTTTCTATAGAACGTGTCCCACGGAGATCAAAGTACAGGGTCTTTGATTATATTTACGTGGCTTCTGAGGCCTTTATTTTTGAAGACAGAAAAAAATGTTTTATATAAAAATTGTAGGATTTTTTCCATATCATCTTTTGAAATTATCAGTAAAAAAATATCGCAATAAAAACATGGAAAAATATAGGCAACTTCAACTTTTTTAAATGAAACACCCTGTATATTATGCGCTACAACGAAAGATCTTTTTTTTCTGATTTTAAATATATATATACATTGATGATATTTGGATGAACCATTTTTGAGATATTTTAGGTTAAATTATTGATAAATTACAAAAATTTCATATTAGTATCAAGAAAGCCATGGAAACAATAAAATTGTTATCTTGCTGAATTTGGTGAGGGTTTTCTCTGGAATAATAATGTTTATTTTTGTGATTAAACATTCCTGCTAAAGTAAGGGAAGACTTGTCGATGAATAGAATTTTATTTAAAAACTTTGGATCCTGCTGCATAAACCTAGCTATTTCCAATGCATACTTAGGTCGGTCCTGCATGTTTTGTTCAGGAAGATTCTGAACGGACATAAATTTATAAGAATAAAATTTGTAAATAAATTTTATAATCTGTTTTATTAAGTTCAGATGCCGCATCCGAGATTGATATTGCAGGATATTCTAAAATTATTAAAAGTAGTTAGTGCTAATCCAATAGAAAAAGTATAATAATTATCCTGACAAACGAGGATATCCAAAACTTTGTTTTCATTTCGTGCTGCAATCCTTTTCTTCATTTATAGCTTTTTCGTTCAATAAACTTTCTTACTATGTATTTAATATTATCTTTAGATGGTACCCGTTGTTAAGAATATAATAAGTAATATTCCCTTTGCACTGTCGTCACATTATTATTGTTACCATAAAAAACACACAAAATAGCGATTTTTTGTTCTTCTGAATAGCCCATTGACAAAAAAGCAATACAAACTACTTTTAATAGTTAAAATGATGAATTTTAACTTTTTACAATAACAATACGTGAAATTTATTAAAACAATTTTATTGTTTTCATAGCTTTCTTGATATTAATATGATTTTTTTCAATTTATTTATATTTTTAGCCTAAATATCTCAAAAATGGTTCATCCAAATATAATCAATGTATATATATTTGAAATCAGAAAAAAAAGATCTTTCATTGTAGCGCATAATATACGGGGTGTTCCATTTAAAAAAGTTGAATTTGCCTATATTTTTTAATTTTTTTAAAGCGATAATTTTTTACCGGTAATTTCAAAAGATAATATGGGAAAAAACCTACAATTTTGATATAAAACATTTTTCTGTCTTCAAAAATAAAGGCTTCAGAAGCCACGTAAATATAATCAAAGACCCTGTACCTTTATACAGGGTATCCCAGAATCAATGTTACAGCAATTATCTTGATTATTTGGAAAACTTAGACATTTTTATAAATAGCAAAGTTGTAGAATACAAAATAAGCTTTATTTTAAATATTCCAGTTTTACTACAGGGTGCCTCAGAGTTGAGTAGGATATATTTTTTATGTTTTTTTAAATGGGACCCCGTGTATTTTATTTTTTATTTTAACTCCCCATCTCCTTAGCTTTACAATGATGTACCATTTACTTATTTTAAATAGCGCTCTTACCCCGATATTATTCATTTTTTTAAATTTAGACGCTTATTTTTTTACACCTCGTATTTAAATATGTAAATCAGCATAGGTAGTCCTCAAACTGTTACAGTGACAGTAATGAAGCTCTATTACTGTCGCTTTAGAAAAAATCAGAATGCCTTTTTTATATACTCCAAATGAATGAGTCAATATGCTTTTAGTTTATGGAGAATGCCATCGTAATTCTCGGCAAGCGGTTCGTTGATATCAGGAATGTTTTCCAGATAGAGCAATACCATCACATATGGCCTTTATTTGTGTAGAAGCTAAGTTAAGAACAGGGTCGTTTCCATCACAATTAAAGCATACCCATCACGCAGCTCAAGTAAGAAGTGAAAAAAATGAAGTAATGTATTAGCCTATGTTTGTCTAGATCCACGCATTGGTATTCGGACGGTCTCAGATGAGACTGGGGTAAGCAAATCTTCGGTGCATCGATTCTTAGTAGTCACTAGTATTACCCTTTTATAATTCATTTAGTTCCACATTTACGGCCCACAGATTTTCAACGAAGACTGGAATTTAGAGCTATTGTGCAGGTCATGCTTCATGACGACCCTACTTTCCTTGATAAGATTTTGTGGAGTGACGAATCTAGATTCCATAATAACGGTATTGTTAACAAACACAACAGCCATTATTGGTCTGTAGAAAATCCCATTGGGTTTGCCAAACACAGTTTCAAGACATGTGGGGTATCAACGTCTGGTGCGGTCTCTTTAACGGTCGTATTATTGGACCATATTTTTTTGAGGGCACTTTGACTGGAGAACGGTACTTACATTTTCTTCAAGATGACCTTCTCACTTTGTTAGATGATGTGCCATATGCTAAAAGACTTACTATGATGGTAGCAGCAAGATGGTGCACCACCACATAATGCCAGAAAAGTTACCGAACACCTAAACCGTCACTTTGGCAATAAATGGATCGGGAACAGAGGCCCTATTAGGTGGCCAGCGCGGTCGCCAGATATAACTCCTTTGGATTTTTTCTTTAGGGTTATCTAAAAGATACCGTCTATGCCACTCCGGCAAAAAATGTGAAAGATCTAAAAATCAAAATTCGTCAAGCATGTCACAATACCACTAAAGAGATACGCGTCGCTTGCACCCGGGAAGTTCTTCGACGCTTTGAAGCTTGTATTTCCGCTAATGGAGGCCAATTTAAACAATTCCTTTAAAAATTCTTTACATTTTATTGTCGTTTTTTAATTGTTAACATATTTCCTTTTCTAATAAATAAAATTATTAAGCTCTTGATTTTCTCTAAAGCGACAGTAATAAGGCTTCATTACTGTCACTGTCACAGTTTGAGGTCTACCTATGCAGATTTACATATTTAAATACGAGGTGTAAAAAAATAATAATATCGGGGTAATAGCGCTATTTAAAATAAGTAAAGATTAAATGATACATCATCGTAAAGCTAAGGAGATAGGGAGTTCAAATAAAAAATAAAATACACAGTGTTCCATTAAAAAAAAAAACAGAAAAAATATATGCTACTCATTTCTGAGGCACCTGTAGTAAAACTGAAATATTTAAAATAAAGTTTATTTTTTATTCTATAACTTTGCTATTTATGAAAATGTTGGTTTTTCCAAATAAGCGAGATAATTGCTGTAACATTGAATTTGGGACACCCTGTATAGCAAAATTTAAAAAAGGGTATTTTTATTTACTCCATTTATCTTTATGCACACTTTAACACAAAACTAAAAAAATTAAAGCAAATCTCAAGGTCTCTATACTTCAATATATAAACAAATATGGGTCTGTGGAGTGGATTTGCAAACTTAAGGTTTTTTACTTTTAAAAGTACTTTTACAATTTTCTTAAAAAATCTTGGGATTTTTATTAAAAACCTGAATAATGATCTTGTCCATTTGTTTATTAAACCTGATTTTAAAGATATTTTAATTGCCAAAACGATATTTCTCTTTGGATTATCAGTTCATTGCTTTAGATTGTTTACACTCTGAAGGTTGAAAAGTGGACAAAGTAACAAATTTGGGGATTTGCTGGAATGACTGTGAAGATATGTATGTATCTATCGATTTGATATTTTTAAGGAAAACAGGATCATTACATTAGGTCTCAGGGTAAGACAAGAAAGCATTCTTCGGAAACTAGTATCATTTAAAATGAGACCGGCTGTTTTTTAAATGAAATTAAAAACACTAAGTAATGTTAAAGCTGCTTATAAGACATAAAAACCATGTTTTAAGTAGAATGTCATATCAGGACCAATTTATGTAACGCCCTTTTTCCAAAAAAAAATAAAACAAAAGAAAACAATGACTAACTTCCAATCTAATGCAATTGTATATGGAGACACAATATCAATTGCCTTGTAGAATAATATAATTTACTACTTTGTTTCTTCTAGCAATATTTATTGAGAAATTAGAATAATATTTTGTTTTTGATAACCCAAAGATTAACAACCTGTTACTTTTAGATTTCATAAAATCAATGTTTAAACATACAATTGAATAACGCCTAGTTATTACATAATTTATGCGGATGGTACAGAATAATATAGTAATATAAAGTAATACATTTTAACTTACATTTTTATGAATTGCAATTATTTATGGAAATAACTGCAATCAAATTAGAACCACGATAAAGAACCTAATTAATAAATTTAAATAAGACTACATTTTAAAATATTTTAAAATTATTATTAAGGAAAACTTGCAGAATTTAAAGGGCAAGTGCAAAATGTCATCGATAATACAAAATTTATTATACTGTGCTTATCACCTTTAGTTTTCGCACTTACAAATTGTCTTTTCCTTTAATTTTGGTAGAAATTAAATTCTTTAGACAGAAATAAAATGAAAATATGTCTCAAGGTTTGTTCTTTAATGACAAAAAGTATTTCTAAGTGTTTTTATACCTTAAGAGTAATAAATTACCAAAATGTCAGTGTGAAAAGCAAGTTGCAAATACTGCTAAATTAAACAATAAGCAGCTTTTTATGCTGGCTTACAACTAAACACATGGATACATTGACCAAAAAGGTAGCAGATTTAAAATTGCAAAAAGCTAAAGCCGGTTACACACACAACATTTTGTAACATTGTAATGTGTTGTTCGGTTACAGATAAAACGGTCACATTGTATCCCATTGGACTTAATTTTAGTTGTATTTTTGTAAAGGCAATGTAAACATGTCTGATAGACATTATCGTGTGTTCCTTTGCTCCATTAATCCGACATAATATCCAGACACCTCGCAGACATATGTAATGCACCCCCTAATTCAACAGAAGAGCATCAAAGTATAACTGACTTAGTTAACAAAGTTATACACCAAAAACACCCCATTCCTCCTCCCATCCTCACCAAGATCCTCGTCAGACCCAAGGAGCTTTTTAATATAATAAAAAGTTTGCCAAACAACAAGGCACCTGGACCTGACGAAATCACCAATCTTATGATAAAAAACATGTCAAGAAAGGCCGTTGTGCAATATTCATATATCGTAAATGCCACTATTATTTTGCAACATTTCCCACAGCAATGGAAAATAGCCACAGTCATACCCATACTAAAACCAGGAAAAGATTCCAAAAAACCTGAGTCGTTTAGGCCTATAGCACTTTTAAGCGGACTATCAAAAGGCGCAGAAAAAGCCATTCTGCTCAAATATAAATGTCACTTCGACAAAAACAATCCCGATGAGCAGTTTGGCTTTCGCGATGGACTAAACACCACTCTCTTGATCTTCAGGGTAATCCAAGAGGCCTTAAATAAAATAAATACCAAAAAAAATACAGTGCCACTAGCACTGGACATAAAAAGAGCATTCGATACAGTATGGCACAACGGCTTACTTTATAAACTTATCGTAATACACCAACTTCCTGTATTGTAAATATTTTTTAATTTAATAAAGCGTTTTAAAAGGTAAAAAAAGGTTATTTGTATCTAATCTAAAAACTTTTAAAACCTTAAGAATTTTTCTCCTAAAAAAAATTCAGAATGCGTAATATATTTTTAGATATATATACGTTTAATATCAGAAAACTCTTCCAAGTTGTCTTAAATATATGGCGAACTTAGCCTTAACGATATAATTAAAGCAAGTGATTTATTCTCCGTACTTCTCGGCTATGCGAAACCAAACCGAGATGTTTGTATATAAACACAATATAAATTTTACTCAGTGACAAAATCTTCTTAAGATCTGTTAAATGTTTACTAGTTTCTCTTGGTAAAACAGTAAACCAGCAGGTGCATACATAAAATAATGTAAGCCAATTATAAAACAAAAAGTTGTTTGAAATATTTTTTTAAATAGGCACATTCTTAAAAATCTTGGACCTCCTGTATATAATCTTTTTGCTGTACGTATGTTTGAGTTTTTGCTGCTAGGCAGAAAAGTGGAATATTTGGTAAATATGTAATAAATATGGACAAAAAAACATAAAATTCCAAGATCTTCAGTTATTCCAATAGATCAATGGAATAAACAATTTGGGACAGTGGTACGATGACCACGAAGTGGGCGACCTCAAATAGTACTTCAAAGGGAGAATCAGTATTCATTTTAATATGATCGTAGACATCGCATTGCTTTATCTTCAGCCCTAAGGGTTTACTTTTAAGGTACGTTTCGCCATACTATACAGTCCTCTGGGCGCAAGAACATAGCGAATAGCTTTTGTGGCAGTGGCGATGGGACTTATTTTTAGATAAAGCCATCACTGTAGAGTGATGTCAAAAAGTAAAAATTCTGGGGAGAGGCAGGTCGTTAACAGGGATTAAATTTTCCTCGAGAGATTGCTCCCTAGGAAGAATGGAGAGTAATATTTGGGGAGGATCATGTCCAATCACTGAAAGCTGAAGAATATAACAAGTTAAGTTTATACTGAAAATGTCATCAGGCCAATTATTGATCATTACATAACGAATTGGAGTAAAATTTTATTTTCATAGATGACAACGCCCGAGCACATCGCACCACACACCCTTCTATATTGGCCACCTAACTCGCCGGATAGAAATCCGATTGAAAACATATGAGATTTTGTCTCTAGAGCAGTTTACAATCGCATTAACTCACACCAAAATGCGGAAGGTTAGCTGCAGCCGCAGTAGGAAAACGGAACAAAATTTCTTAAGAAATGATCAACCACTTGATTATGTTAATGCATACTCGTGCTAATATGCTACTGAAAAACAAAGAAGGTCATACTGACTATAAATTGATCTTCATCTGGAATTATAAAAAAATGTTTTGTCAATTTTTGTTGTAGTAGACCTAAGATTTGGAAAAACTTTTTAAAAATATTGTTATTGTAAATATACATTTAAAAATACACATAGTTTAACAAACATTTGCTTATTTATTTAAAAATAAAATAAATTACAAAATAGTGGTTTTCTCGAAGACTTTTGATGATGTGTATACAGTGTGTCCCAAATTGGTAGGGAATGTATAGGGATCTTGGAAACCACGATGGATAGAAAATCGGTTAAATGGGAAAAGTTTTGGACAATTATGTTAGTAAGCTAATCCCGTTTACTACATGGTTTTATCTATTTAGGTTTCTGAGAAATTTTGAAAAAACCTGAAACATGCATTTTCGAAAGTCGGTCATATTTTTCTTATAAGTGAAAATTTTTTATATCTAAAAACTTCTTCAAAGCAACTCTTCTTGTAGAATATGACCGTGTAGTCAATTTTTATTTTCTACGTTTCGGGTTTTTAGAATCATCATCAACTTTAATTTTTCATATGGGCGCCATATTGGATTTTTTTGCTGATTTCAACAATGTATACATGTTATAGTTTAGAAGTTTATAACCCCATCTACTTCAAAAAACAAATGTTTTCTTAGTTGGCCTTGATTTCGGCGAATGTCATCTAGCGTCATTATCAAATTAGCTCGGGTTTCAACTCTGTGAAATGGTTAATTATTTTAAGAAACCTTGATATTTTGCAACGGTATTTTTAAAGCAATAGAAATGTTAATATAGCTGCGCAAACGTATTTCGACAATTTTCCTGAAAGGCAGCATCCTAAACTAACATACTTTCGAAAACTGGTTACAAATTTGCTAGAATTCGGAAGTTTTAAAAAACCACGACCTAAGAAGTACGTTGAAGAAAATCGACAACAAGATGCTGCAGTTAACAAACATTTTAACGAAAATCCAACATCTTCAGCCAGGGATGTTGATAGAGAATTCCACATACCTAAGTCAACCATTCATAGGGTAGTTAAGACTATTTAAAAAAATATCGTAAATATGTTGAGAGAAAGGACAACATTTTGAATTTTAGGTCGTTATTTTACATCTTCATTTTAGTAGGAATATTAGTTTATCCACTTTTCATTGTTTTTGTTTTCACTTGTTTCAATTAATTTGTTACGTGTAGTTTTGTTGTAACACGGTATTAACGTTATAGCTTTGTTCAAACCATTTCTGTAAAATATCTTTTAGCTTATCTATTTTAACAATACTAATATTTTATTGTTAAAGAAACGTTCGCGAATACACTGAGAAAATATTGTTTTTTAAATAATAAGGTTATAAACTCTTAAATTATAACATGTTATACATTGTTGAAATCAGAATAAAAAGACTATTTGGCTGCGTAAAAATCCAATATGGCGTCCATATGAAAAAATAAAGTTGATGGTGATTCTAAAAACCCGAAACGTAGAAAATAAAAATTGACTACACGGTCATATTCTGCTTTAAGAAGTTTTTACAGATTTGAAAAATTTTCACTTATAAAAAAATATGGCCGATTTTTGAAAATGCATGTTTCAGGTTTTTTCAAAATTTCTCAAAAACCTGAATAGATAAAACATGTAGTAAACGGGATTAGTTACCAACATAATTGTCCAAAACTTTCCCCATTTAACCGATTTTTTATCTATCGTGGTTTTCAAGATCCCCATACATTCCCCACCAATTTGGGACACACTGTATGTTAATTGTAGGAGAATAATATGACACACTGTTTTATAATGATATGTAATTAGACATATAAGAAGCTTATTGGTTCTAAACGGTTGTCTATTTTCTAACTTTAAACGTTTTGTCGGTGTCTTAACTGAAGTAGAAGGTAGCTTATTATATCTAAAATTCTGGAATAGAAGAAAAGACTTCTGCAGGCAGTTTACATACTCCATAGGATGAGTTTCTAAAGAAATGTGTGAGAGTATTACTTCGTTTTACCCTACTGGAAACTGCTAGTAAAAAAATTAAAGTTACTTTTCCTAAAATAAAAGCCGTTCAAATACCTACAGAAGAAGGACAGGTCCCCCACAGCCTATCGGTGGGTAAAAGGGAAAAGCTTTCATGGAATCAAAAATGCCTAAAAGGTTAAATAACTCTCTGTTCTGCAGACCAATAAGGAAGCGTAGAATATTGGCAAAAAATTTTCGTAGCAGGAAACTGGATTATGTCTTTAGGGCATTAAACCAAACAAGATTTTGTAATTGGCATGTAAAAGAGATAGCTGAATTATTGTTTGCTTGCTTTTTAATCAGGCCTGTAGATAGGCTTAAAAAACTGAACTTTAAGGTAAAGAATACTGGCATTGACAAAACTGTGAATAAGATTTGTGGTTAAAGAGAGAATATGTCGATTAAAAAAGTTATACGATTGGTACCAGTATTCCTTGGAGTACCACAGTATGAATTTGATGAAAGCCAGATGAGTGGATATCTACTATAACGCTTAATCCAGCTACTAAAAAGGAATCTTAAAAGGTCTTCATCTATAGAACTGGCCAACGAACTTAAAAGACTGACGAAATTTGTGCTATCTATCATGTACAATTTTGTGTTTTTCAAACTGGGGAATTAATTCATTTTTCGGTAACATCGCAAATAGCTAAGAGAAAATTTATTAAAAGGTATACTTTCTTGAAATAGGTGGCACATGGGTTGGCTTTTAATCGTTTAACCAGTTCAAAAAAAAAGCCATCCTTTGAGTTCTAACAGACACTCGACTAAATTAAAAAAAAAATCGTAAAAGACTTCTTTAAATAGTTGCCTAACCCCAAGTTATATTGTTAATTTTTTCAAACTAAAAATTTAGTAATTCTAATAACCTGCAGTCTTACTTTTTAGTACAGATAAAATAATAGAAAACAAAGATACTTGTTTGTTTCATTTAACTGAGGGATTATGCATTGGCATTAAATAAAAGACTACGGGTTTTTAGATTTAAAAATCTAAAAACCCGGCATTCACGCCTTGCACTTAAACTAAAATAAATAAAAATAAAAAAGTAAATATTTTTAATTTTTTTTAATTATTGTAACCAACGAAATAAATATCTATTTAATTTCTAAGTTTTATTTAAATTTATAGTTTCTAATTACGATGAAAATTTTCGCGGGTGTTTCAGGCAACTAAGGCATAAATAAGCAAGTTTTGACAAAATGTTTCTGCTAATAAAAGTTCAGAAAGGCTGATTAAAGTTTGGTTTTTAATTAGTTGGTCTTAACTTACTTTGTTTACCATTACGTAGAGTTAATTCGTCCCTTTCGATTGCAAAGACTAAGTTTGTTTTAAGTTTTATTAATTGCCTTTAGTTTCATAGCTAAAAAACTTTATTAAAGCAAGTAATTTCTACCAACAAAAAAAAAACTAAGAATAATGTGAGCAAAATTTCTTAAATCAAGTTTTTAAGACTTTAAAATATAAAGTTGAAGATAGTCGTTCAGTTTCACTCTCGCCATTTTATTTTTGGGGTAACATTTCTGGTGTGTTTAATTTTTAATAAAATGATGGCAAATAAGGCTCGATTTTTTTTTTTAATTAAATTTAAAATAAATAATTAATTGTAGCTTTTAATATTACTGTAATATAAGGCTTACTAACAAACTAAAAATTATTTGCTATAACAAAATGCAATTTTTAATTAATTTAATTTATACCACGTTAGTTTACTAGAACTTATAAAACTTCTATATTTATTTTAGCGGTTTTTGTTTTAAAATGATAAAATAAATAGAGTATAAAGTGGGAACGTTTTTTAGAGTAGGTATTCGAGGCACTATGAAAACTTATACAATAGTTTTTTTAATAAAATCAAAAACACAAAAATGCAGACCTGGCTGAAGGGTAGCAGGACTTCAACAACCACTTAATTTTTAAATTCGCAAATTTTTTTTTGGAAAAAATACTAATAAGGCATACTGAAATTTTACAATTTTAAATTTAATATAAAATAAATTTAAATATAGCGAAGCCAGATTATTTAATCAGGTCTAGAAGTTTGCCAAACCTTCGCAATATAATTTTTTAAACAAACTTTAAAAATATTTTTAAGGTACTTTGCGTTTTTAATAATATAATATTCATATACCAAAGAAACTTTTGTCAAAGAGACAGATCATTTTGCTGGGACATTCTACCTGCCAGGTGATTCGAAACGTAAAACATGAGCGCGAGTGAACAGCGGTATGAGTAAGTTGAAGTGCAAGAGAAAGCGTATATCGGCCGCTGTTTGATGTTGCGATTTAAGCTGAAGTGAAAACTAATACAAAATTAGTTAAATTAGTCACCAGAGAAAACATTAAATATAATAATTTACACTAAAATAATTTACTGACTTACGTTAAACATAAAATAATGAAATATATATATATATATATATATATATATATATATATATATATATATATATATATATATATATATATATATATATATATATATATATATATATATATATATATATATATATATATATATATATATATATATATATATATATATATATATATATATATATATATAGTAAAGACTTCATGGGTGCTGTAAGTCACAGGGTTTGGCGGAAGCCAATCGCATCGCAACGTCTTTCAGGTGAGGCACTTACCCCATTTCACTGTTTACTCGCATTTATGTAATATGTTCTTGATCACCTGGCTAGTAGAATGTTTTAGCGACTTCCTTTTATATGTATCGGGTGTTCCACTAAGAGAGGTAGTCGGCTATATCTCAGAAACTACTAATAGTATAACATTCAGGAAAACAATTTTTAGATAAAAGCGACCAAGAGAAATTGCTGGAAATTATTTTTAAGTCTGTGGATGGGGGGCGTAGGTAACGTCAAAACAAATATACATTTCTCAAAAAAATATCAAATAAAGTGTGTAATAAGTGATACTATTTTAATCTTTAATGTTTTCTTAACAAAGAAGCTAGTTGTAATTTTTGTCAGTTCTAAAATAAAGTGGTGGGGAAGGTTAAAGTTTAATTTAGAAAGTGCTGATAACTCAGGTTTGCTTTAACCAATTTAGTGAACTTGGTCTGTTTAGAAGAGCATTTTAAGCATTATTTTTGGTATATAAACTATTGCTACACTCACCTCACAAACGCCGCTAAAGGGCGTCAAGATAAAAACTAACTTATTTTACCAAATTTTTTGAAAAATTTAAATACAATGATATATACCTTTTTACATATTTAAATAGAGAAAAAATATCTCAACAAAACGGCCAAAACCGCCATTTAATATCTTTTTTCAAACCGAATATATTAGCAAAAATATAAATACGACATAGAGACGTAACGCATTTAACGACACAATGTTTTCTACTAGGCCGATTTCTCTTGGTAACAATTAAATTTATACATTTTTACAAAATCTAATGATATACTACATAATTTTTACTTATTTTAACTCATTTAACGATATTAGACAACATTAGGTAATCACCTACTATAACTATAACTGTAATAATCCATCGAGCGTGGTCCTTATCAAGTTAGCTTTGAAAACAAAAGGATCCTAAAATGTCAAAGATCCAACAATTTTTATTTCAAAATATTATTTTTAGTGTTGTGCTTAGTGCTCTTTAAAAATGTACCACGGGAAGTGTTCTTCGCCCCTTACACCGCAGACGCCGTAGAACTGAGGAAAATGTCATCAACGTTTTAGCTTATGTAGAGTTTAATCTTCAAGCAACAAAGGAATTTTTAAAGAACACAATAGTAAAAATATTATTTTGAAATAAAAATTGTTGTATTTTTGACATTTCAGCATCCTTTTGTTTTCAAAGCTAACTTGATAAGGACCCCGCTCGATGGATTTTTACAGTTATAGGTTGGTAATTATCTAATGTTGTTTAATATCGTTAAATAAGTTAAAATAAGTAAAAATCATGCAGTATGTCATTATATTTTGTAAAACTTTATAAATTTAATTTTTACCCAAAGAAATCGGCCTAGTAGAAAACATTGTGTCGTTAAATGCGTTGCGTATCTATGTCTTATTTATATTTTTGCTAATATATTCGGTTTGAAAAGAGATATTTAATTAATGTTTTCGCCGTTTTGTTGGATTTTTTTTCTATTTAAATATGTAAAAAGGTATATATCATTGTATTTAAATTTTTCAAAAAATTTCGTAAAATAAGTTAGTTTTTACCTTGACGCCCTCTAGCGGCGTTTGTAAGATGAGTGTAGCAATAGTTTATACACCCAAAAATAATGCTTAAAATGCTCTTCTAAACGAGACCAAGTTTACTAAATTCGGTTAAAGCAAACCGGAGTTATTAGCACTTTTCTAAATGAAACTTTAACCTTCCCCCACCACTTTTTTTTAGAACTGACAAAAATTACACTTGAAGCTTCTTTGTTAAGAAAACATTAAAGATTAAAATAGTACCACTTATTGATACACTTTATTTAATATTTTTTTGAGAAAAGTATATTTTTATGTTTTGACGTTACCCTTACGGCCCCTAGCGGCCATCCCACAGATTTGAAAATAATTTTCAGCAATTTCTCTTGGTCGCTTTTATCTAAAAATTTTTTCCCGAAAGTTATACTATAAGTAGTTTCTGAGATATAGCCGACTACCTCTCTTAGTGGAACACCCGGTAAATATTGCTCAGTTAAACTTGCAAAGTGCCTTAAGAACGTTTTTTTTAATCATTTTTCCAAGATCTGGCAAACTTTTGAACCCGATCAATTCTGACTTTTTTATGTTTTGCTACGCTTTAGGAGGGTCTGCGTTTTGTGTTTAGATATTATAAGGAAACCATTGTACAAGTTTTCATAGTACCTTAAATACCTGCTCTTAAATGTCCACCAGCTTTCAGACCATAAGCTTTAAAAATCCGTTGTTTTACATTTAATCATTTAATTTATAAATTGTTTAATGATAATAACGCTTTATTTTTAATTTTATGTCGTATGTCTTGCTTTTTATTTTGGGACAGTCCATGAAGGCTTAAGGTCTATGTACCTACTAACGTACCGTGGTGTCTTAAATGTGGTCAGGAGTAGTTTATTAACACAGTATTTGAAGATTTTAAGGGAAAGGGAAAACTTCTGCTGGCAGTATAGCGGAGCGATTCCGTAAGTCTATCGTGTCGTTTTTTTTTTGGCGTAGAACCAGATCAAACTTGTTAGGTTTCTTTGAGTATGTCACGGGCACATGAAATCGTATTTTACGACATTTTTTTGTGGTCTCGAACTTTTTTTAAAATTTAAAAAAAAGTGATTCTTTTTAACTTATAAAAAAATTGATTTTTTTGTTTCCACCGCCATAACTTTAAAACTATCAAAGATACCGAATTTTTTTTTTGTCAAATTAAAGCCCACACTGTAGCGCTTTTTAACCTTATAAACAGTTTGGGCACAATTCGCACTTTCATTCCTCTAAAAATCATATAAACAAAAATAAATATTTTTGGTATTGAAATTTTCACCAATCGATAAACTTTTTAATTTTTGAAAATATTTTCATACATGCTTTGAAGAAAATATAGCCAAATAATAACAAAAAGTTTTTGAAATTTTTTTCCTAGAGCGTATCGTTTGGCAACAGCGATTTTTTTTTCAGACGTGAAAAAGTATTATCGGGACCCAATAGCCCCGCATACGAATAGCGTGCGTAGTTAAGTAATACATTAGTAGTGGTGGTTGCCGAAATTTAAAGTGTGCTGTATGTATTTAAAATTTTAAAACAATGAAGTGAATTATTTGTAAGAAAATTGTGTATGATGGATACAAATCTGTTTTACAAAGACCTAGAACAGCTATTCTCAACCGCTGGTCCGGCGCGGCGGACCACCATGACACAAGTGGTCCGCGGAGAAATTTTACTGGTCCGCGGGCAATTTTCGATCCGCGAAAAAAATTTACTTATTAAAAAAAAAACAATAATAACTAAATTTTGGTCCGCGGTTCAAAAAAGGTTGAGAAACGCTGACCTAGAATACAAGGGTTGTTATCATTACTATTAAGTGCGGAAAAAAAGCAGAACAATCTAGCAAAAAAAATTCTGTCAAAAAAATGATATTTTAAATGGCGAAATTAAAATAAAATATCATAAAGACTGTCGTAAAACTTACACAGATTCTCAAAACTATTATCATAATTTGCAATCACTGAAATCAGACAGTGGCGCCGCGCCGGTCCTTCAAATTATTGACACTAAACTTAAATGCGATAGTTTTAATATTAGAAAAATGTGTTTTTTTGCAGCAATAGTAAAAATAAAAGGAAGAAAAGTTATATAAAAAATCTGTTTAAACAAGTAATTTAAATATTATTAGGTACCTTCATAGTATAGTTGGTACCTTTATATTAGTTTATATTTTGTACTGTTTAGGGTATTTATTTTTTTACATATCCTATCAAAAAAGTAATAAAGCTGCCCGGAATAGAAACGACATTAATATGATATCTAAATTACGTGGCTATAAAGATTTATTTCCGTTTGATGAGAAATATCATAAATTATGTTACAGCCACTACATCTCTGAAAGAAACATAAAATCGCACAAAAATAGGAAAACGGTTTCCGAACCTACACGAAAATAGTTCGACAATATCTACCTTTTCTGCAGTATTGATAGTGATGTTCAGATAGATCTTTTACTTCCTAAAGAAATGTCCAAAAATTTAAACTTTATTAAGAGCTGCTGCCACAATACGTAGTGCAATGGCTTTATGTCAACTCAAAATTGAATTTCCAACATGTACTTGTGTGAAAGAAGAACTAAAATGTTGTAAGGAGTGTAAATTTCGTTCCTGCAATATCATTATTAAAGATTTTAAGGCAGAAATGGATTAAATTTACGTAAAATGCTACTAATGAAGCGCCTAAATAACTACTTACATATTACATTTTTGGGTCTGTAAAATAAATCACCCACGGAATTGGACGATTTTTAAATTTGCAATGTAAAATATTCTTTAAGTATTATTATTTAAGGCAAAAAAATGTGGATGATGTAGTTTTCACCAAGAAAAGCGTAATAAAAATTCTAAAAATTGGTCATTATTTGACATTTTATTTTAACTATTTACGATTTACATGTAACAAATTCATGCATCGCTTCAAGACGTTTACAGTTTTGCTAAACGAAAATATTATTAATTTATAATAAAAAACTTTGCCGTTACCATAAGGATAATTTTCATTAAATCAAAAATATTTGAATTTCAAGCCATTAATCACGACCGACCAGAACGGCGCATTTATAATAAAAAAAATTACAATTTAACGAGGAAAACCTAACCGGAACTAACCAGAACTAGATCATAGTTTGAAAGCTGCTGTTTGTTAGTTCTGGTTAGGTTTTATATAAAAAACAACCTTCAATAATAAAAAATTATTACAAAAAGTCTGGCAACATTGCTTATTCAAGCACTATTTAGACATGTCAAAGAATAGCTTCGTATCATCTCTTTATATGGAAAAAAAAAAAATATATATATATATATATATATATATATATATATATATATATATATATATATATATATATATATATATATATATATATATATATATATATATATATATATATTCCTGTTTAAAAAAGACCTTTAACGAAGCCCTAGTTTATATTTAATGTATGTACTATATTTCTCAAATTTAATTAAAAGACACAAAGCATCCGCAATATTTTGTTGCTAAAAATGTTTAAAAAATAATGAAGTTTTGAATGTATGACCAAAAAAATAACGAATCCTGTGGGTGGTTTTCTTTACCAGCAATCAATAAAAAAAGTTGAATAAACCTACTAATTAGGTGGGTAATTAATAACAATGATTGATATTTTTGTATGGGTTTAAAAATCTACCCACCTGTTTTGGATATTTAAATTTTTTTTTCTAAACAACTTAAGCAGCCCTTAGATCTGCGTTTAAACCTGTTGATACAACTTTAACTACCTACTATACTTCCCCAACCGTAAAAATCTTTGTAGTCGGCCCGGCTCGCTAAACCAAGCGCGCAAAAATATGACTTTGGCCGTTAAAAAAATATCACTGACTAATACTATAAAAGGAATCTAAAAAATTTTTGTTTTAAAAACTTTTTTTTAAAAATTAGCTACAATTTGTACGCAGATGTATGTATAAATTTTCAATAATAAACTTTTTTCTGATTGCCTAAAATTACGTACTATTTTAAAAAATTTACCAAAAAAATATCAGCTTCAAGGGGACGTTGTTTGAAGAGCTATTGTGTCTACTTTAATCTAAAAAAAAAATTAACCGAATAGCATGAATATTATTAAAGATATAAAAAGGGAGAAGTTAAAATACGGTTTTATTGAAAACCGATTTTTTTTGGGTTTTTTCGAAATAAAAAAGCTCTCGACCACTCAAAAATGTCGTAAAAAGTGATTTCATGAACACGATTACCTTATTAAAGAATCCCACTAAGTCTGGTTTGGTTCTACGCCGGTTTTTTTTTCTCGATAACTAAGCGACTTTTCTTTCTAATTTTACTCCACTAGTAGGTTCGAGAGTCTGAACGCTCTAGGGATGAAGGAACGAATAATGTGGGAACTTGAACTGTAAAGAGGATGCGTAAGACTGGTACTACGTGTTGCTCTTATTGGAGCTGCCGAAGGAATTATACTAGCTGGCTGAAGCAAAAGCTTTAAAAGAACCTATAAAAGAGCGACAGATGTTCTACAGGCTGTCCGTGGACAGGAGAAGGAAGCTTTCCTTTAATCGTGATCATTAATAAAACATACAACTCTTCTGTAAATGAAATCAAAAATGCTTAGAGTTGTGGGAGATGAAATTTTCCAGGCATGAGAACAATGTTTTAAAGTGAGTCTGATTTGGGATATATACAGATTAGAAGGGGAAAAATACTTTCTGGCTCCAAAGAGGAATCCAAGCTTTTTGAACTCTGCTAAGGTAATGAATATAATGTGTTTAGGCAGTTAATTTAATGAAAAGGAATATCCCAATAAAATTACAAATATATTTAGATTAAATATAAATTAAAATAGTCGTTAATGGCTACACATAAGGTATTATTAAAAATAATTTTGCTTATCAATTTTTTACCCATTTAAACTTCCTTTTTTTGAAAAAGTTTATTTTTATATATCTTGTCTGCGGCTTCCATAAAACTCAATAAAATAAAATTAACGATATTTTTGCCGCCTAAACAAATAATAAATGTCGGGGATGCGTTGATAGCCTCATAAAAGCTTCTTCAAGAGAATAAAAATTTAGAGCCAGGAAACAAAGTGGAGTTAAAGTAAATGTCTTGTAAAATAACATTAAACGCTCCGATTATGGTTAGATAGCACTTACAGATTGTAAGAGTTGTTATAAATTAAAAATCCCATTTTAACTTTTATTTGGTATAGTTGTTAGGAAGCCCTGTTTTTAGTATATAGAGTGGTTATTTTATTATATAAACAACTTAAAATTGCAGGCGTGTTAACTTTTTCCTAAAATGGCTGGAGCGTGTAAATTTTAATTTAAATTAAGCACTTTCTAAATAAAAACAAATTAATTAATGTGTGTAATGTTTCATCAACTTGTTTATCTTGAGGCATTCCACAAAGGATTAGAGCCTAAGTAAAATTAGAAGTACATGATTAACATGGAACCTAAAGATCTAAAAGTTATTAAAAGAGAA
Organism: Listronotus oregonensis; assembly: GCA_019359885.1. Lineage (NCBI taxonomy): Eukaryota > Metazoa > Arthropoda > Insecta > Coleoptera > Curculionidae > Listronotus > Listronotus oregonensis. Next base: position 10,153 of record JAHBCN010004874.1, on the reverse strand, counting down.
AAAAAAACCTCTCCAAGCTACAGGTTTTGCAGGCTAGATACTCCAGGGAACGAACAAAGCGGAAAATTCGGACATATTAACATTTTTCTTTATAAAGTAACAACAGCTAAAAATTAGTCTTCCGCAATCTTTCGCAATACTTAACTTTAATAATTTCACCTCACATCCAAGACAGGTCCATTAATGTCTGTTTGATCAAATTTCTAAAGAAAATATGTTTGTATCAATTGGCAACCGCGCTTTGGAATGGTTCTTAAAATAATTTATAACCTCACTGTTGGAAAAGGGCTCGCATGAACGGCATGCAGTAGTAAGATACGGTTTTCGGAATTTTTTGCTATTAGTAACTATAAGTGATTGATTAGTGTCTTTCGGGAAGAAATACGAATTTTCTTCAAGATAAAAGGTATCCTAAGATTTTTTTTTGTATTATCCTTTTTATTTAACCTAGTTTCACTATTAAAATACCTAACAAGATCAACACTTCTAGAACCATCAATATCGAAGGCTTGGGTAAGTTTTACAATTATTTTAATACGGGGTATTTTTTGCTATGTTAATAAATATTCCATGAAATAAGATAAAACAATGTCCCAATTCTAACATAATCTTTTCTTGTTTAACTACAAACTATGGTGATCTGTTTTTTTTTTCTATTGATATTTTCACTTTTTCTGATTTTTAAATATAGCCAGATTAATTCTACTCCCAAAAGCTTTCAGTGTTAATCCCGAATTTCCCTCCTTTGTTAAATGCTTTAAGTACTAACGTACTGTGGGTATCTTAAGTAAACCAAAAGACAGTTTGGTAACAAGGAACTTAAAGAATTGTAGGTTTGAAGGAAAAGCCAACAGTTTCACATTCTAGAAATTTTAGGAAAAAACTAACAGAGTGGGAAGTCCAAGGTCTCTCCAGCTGGACTATAGGGGAATGCTTTATAGCTGATAAGCAGAGAAAGAGAGAAAATATAAAAGAATTAAAAAATATATATTTGCCAGATGCTGTACTGTATACCTCAACTAGTTTTCAAGTGGCATTTGAAAATTTTATAATAATCGCCATTTTTATCGTTTTGGTTAAAAAGCAAATATAGGTGGAAAAAAATAATACAATTTCTAAGACTTAGTAATAGACCTTATTTGCTAATGCATTAAAAATACAACTTTCGGTTTTACCAAAATTTCCACAGAAATTGATTTTTAGAAATAAACAACTTCAATAATTTAAATGAAAAACACTATATTAGGCCCTAAATTTGTTTAATGTAACACTTATTTTTCAATCTTTAATGTTAATCATATCTTATCTCTAAACCTAATAGTTTTTGAGATAATAATAGTGAATTACTAGGCTGCCTTGAAAGTAGCCAAGAGAAATTAAACACATTTTTCAATTAAATCAAGGTGGCCTTGTTATAAATTTGTATTACTAACCATGGATCAAATGTTCAAAACGTTAACTGTTTACTTGTTGACACAAATAACCCCGATCTTTAAATGCCTGGACTCATTTTTTATTTGCATGGGGGTAATGGAGTTCAACAGCTCGGGTAACTTTATTTCTGAGGTCTATTTGTAGCTTTGTGCTAAACACGTGCTGTTTTATGTGGCCCCAATAAGAAAGGTCCAATGGGTTTAGGTCTGGTGACCTTGTGGGCCTTCTAACTGAGGCATTCAGCGGTTTTCTCCTGTTTAAATAGTCGGTCGCTATTTAAGCATTATGCGTAAGGGAATCATCCCGTGAAAAAAGACTTAAGGTGCTGTTTCTCTGGTAGATTTATTAATGAAATTTTATATTTGATCTTAAAAGAAATTAAGACACCGAGCAGCTTTTTTATTGGGGTCACATTAAATAGCACGTGTTTAGAACAAAGCCACAAAACATTGATAACCTTAGAAATAAAGTTACCAGAGCTGTAAACACTATTACCGCTATGCAAATGAAAAATGTGCTCCGGAAATTTAAAAAAGGGTTCATTTGTGTCAAGAACTAAACGATCAACGTTTTGAACATTTGATCCATGGTTAGTGTGAAAAATTAATATTAGGGCCACCCTGGTATAACTTAAAAATATATTTAATTTTTCCTCGCCATTTTTAAGGCAGCAGATCATTTTATTATTAATATTTTAAGAACTATTGGATTTAGTAAGGGATATTATTAAGAAAAAAAGATTAAGAAATACAGTGCTAATATAGTATGATTAAAAAGGACATTGGAAAGCTAAACAAAAAGATAAGATGAAAAACCTTTGAAAAAAATTTAGAGATAAGCTACGAAAAAGTTTAAATATTTTGTCACTAGCGTTTTAGAATATATTTTAGCAAAAAAAATCCTAAATAAAGATAATGAGTAAAACTTTAAACAAGCTTAAAATATATATTTAACAGAGACGAATTAACTTTACAAGATGTATAAAGTAAGTTACAACCAACTAATTAAGAACTAAACTTTAATTAATGTTTCCTCAACTTTTCTTAGAACAAACAGTCAAACCTTGCTTATTTACTTTTTCCTTTGCGATTTTCGTCTAAATTTTAGCTGTAACTTAAAATAATATTGAAGAAGGTAGAGAATAATTGCATCCCCCTCCCCCATATTTGGACAGCCCAAACTTTAAGCTACTATGAAACATCATGACCACGTTTGTTAAACGGCCTAATAGTATTTACACAATAATTTTGCAATCAAATTTCGTTTGAAAAAATTGACAATTTTGCAAGTCAGGTAGAGTTCAGAATATGGATCTCAGACAATTGTGTTTTTTTAGCTTGTACTGGAGATATTGAGCTTTAATATAATTTTATCTTCTAAATTAATATTTTTGTTAGATGAGCCGTTATGAAAAAAAAAATATTGCCAATTACCTAGAATTATTAATTTACCATAATAATTAAACTACAAGTAAATATTGAATGTAAATTATTTAAAAAAAGTTGGTACAAAGATAACCTTACTTAAGTAAATGTTAAAAATAATCTCCTCTAAAAATACTTATTAACACTCCTTAGAAAATCAAGTTGCACCATATCTAATGATTCAGGATTATTAAAATTATTTTTCTTGAACCAAGATGTTTGGAGGTGATTGAGAATATTTTTGCTGGCTAAACGACTTGGTCAGAGGTAAAAAAAGGTTCTAAATATATCCAGTTACCAAATAAACATATTTTATATGATCAACAATATGGTAAAGAGCGGATTTAGTTACAGCAAGGTTCGTTTTCAATTAACCCTACAGTATCAACACAAAGGGAAAAATACCAATAAAAGGCGAGTCTAAAGGAACCATACCAACCATAAACATTTTTAGGTTAACAATGGGCGTCGAACCCAGCTTCAATCTAAACTGGCGGCCATAACCATAGCGGCTCACGAAATTAAAAACCGCAACATCACCAACAATGCGATCTGTATTTATACAGATAGTGGGCTAGCATTACTAGCCCTGAAGAGACCACGCATTACTTCGGGACCTATACTAGAATGTCATCATACCCTAACTGACATCTCTCTAAATAATGTGGTCAACCTAACCTGGATCAAGGGACATGACATATCTAAAGGTAATTATACCGCTGACTCTCTAGCCAGGGCGGCTATGGGACGGAAACTAGTTTGTCCGGTCCACACCACTAGACTGACAACAGCAGCTATTAAAAACATCATTTAAGAATACTCCCACCGTCTGTTTAAAGAAAAATGGGATAATACCACGAACTGTGACTTCAAAAAAATACTTCTGAGCTATCCAGACATGTTAATAGCGAAAAAACCCTTATGATATCCAGAAGGAACCTCCGAATACTAACGGACTTCAAATTGGCCACTGTGGGCTACGAGGACACCTATTTAAAATGGGCCTAACGGGCACAGAATTATGCAGAGGCTGTGAACAAGAAAATGAGACCGTGTAACATATTCTTTGCGATTGTCCCGCCCTCACATTTAAACGGAACTCCATGCTGGGCACGAACTGGCCATTACCAGCCGAAATTGGAAGATTCCACATAAAGACGTCGTCAACTATTTTAAATCAATAGGTTGGATGAAGCAGAAAATCTCCCGCCTACAAGAGGAGCACTTAGATCATACTGAGGTCTAGGTGCAGTAGTATATTACCACCTTCTGAACATTCAGATCAGATCAGAGAAAGAATTTGAATAAATTTTAACTGTCATACGTCCCGTTTACAAAATTTTTTTTTTAACCATCACTGTATACCATCCATAAACATCATTTTATAATATCGGTCTATACACTAAAAAATATTGAAATCAATTAGCAAGCTAGAAATTTATATAAAAAATTCTTTAAGTTTTTGACGCTCTATATTGGCTAAGCGAAGCAATTTCAATTATGACTATAAATCGGCCTATTTGATGGCATAAGTAAAACAATTTTGTAACTTATTTCATTTCACATCCTGTATACCATTACATTTATTGCTGAGATAAACAAAAAAATACTCTATAATGTCTGAATTTTCTTAATTGTATTAATCTCAGAATTAATATAATTTAACAGGTCTTGATTTTTGCATTTTTTTTACCTGTAATCAAATATTTTTATAGAAGATAAAATTACCTTAAAAATGCATTAAATCAAATTTACACACCATAAGGTACATATGGTACAAGGTGGTATCCACCAGCGAGAGCCACGTGGTAACAAGTTAAGTAGTTCTCAATTTACCTAAGTGTTATGATTTTACAGAAATTGTAGCAAATATTTAATACGAAAAACGTGGGTTTCTTTCACCAGTGGCTTGGATTACAAGTATAATTTTAATTGTGCATCAACTTATATTTTTATTGTCATGATTGATATATTATTAATTAAGTAAAATTTCCTTCTAATTACTTGGAAACTTAATATGGTGACTATAAGACACAATTATATTAATAATGAATTGTCTGAACAAATTTAACAACGCCTAAAATTTCTTTTTGCAAATTAAAAAATGAGAAATAAAGAATATCTGTAAATTTTCAATACTGCTTTTTAGATTTGCACAATAACCAAATAGTCTATATCCGTGTATTAGTATGTTTTTGTTGGGATAACTCTCCTTATAATTTTCTCGAAAATGATACCACGTCGGTACTGGTCTCGGGGTATAGCGAACTGAGCTTTATCAGCCCTATTGACCCCTATGAACTGGTAGATCGCCTAAAACAAAGAACAAATCGTGACAACGTTAGACTTATTAAAGCAACCACAAATTAAGTATAAAACAAAAATTTTGTGTTGCCACACTAGCTAGGCATGTTTTAATACGCATGACACCCCAGCAAAAGGTAAATTACGAAAAAAAATAACCACTTTAGATGCTTGGTAAAATGTTGTTTGGGTTTCAAATGGTTTTTGGTTATTCTCCAAAAAGAGCAGAACACCACTCCCGATGATTGGTTTAAAAACTAACTTTTGCCAAAAATGCCTAAAAATAGTGTCATTGTATTGTACATTACTAGTTACCATAGCCATTAAAGTTACCTACTCAAGTTAAACTAAATTATAAGTTTAATACTTTAGTTTGAAAATGATAAATATATGTGCTCATAGTCGTCGCCAAGAGTAGGCAGGAAGGGGCAGCTGCTCCCCTGCTAAAAGCTCGTTCTTTTTTAGGTAAATACTTACTTTTTTGCCATATGTTACAAAATAAGTATTTTATTGTATTGTAATGAACGGGGTCGCTCGGCTCTAGTGTAGCCCTCCTTTACTTCGACCTAAAGAGATCTTTTGTGAATACCCTTCGTTGTTTAGTGCCCGGTAATTCCTATACCTTTAGCAAAGTTCAGGATACTACGCGGTGCAAGCTGAATAATATCTCTAGGAGTAAGATATACCCCCAGGTATTTAGGCCGTTGTCGGTCAGTTCTCTGCATTCACAGAGAATGTGTTCCGCAGTTTCATTTGCCTCGTGACAAAACCGACATTGTTCATCCTGTCTTTCCCATTTTTTTGAGGTGATACCTCCAAGGGCCATGTCCTGTTAGGAAGTCGGTAACCAGTTACATTTCTTTGAAGTTCAGTAGCTTCTTTGTGTACTTAGGTGAATGCGAAATAAATCTTTTTGCCTGCCTTTGTCCTGGGATGTTGTTCCAGTAAGTCTCTTTTTGACTTTTTTCCCATGTTCTGAGTCCCTCGTAGAGGTGGCCTCTAGTGGTGCCACAGAAGGGCTCAGGTCCATAGAATGGTCTCTGTGCTCCTTCCTTGGCGAGTTGATCGGCAATTTCATTGCCCTCCACTCCTTCATGTCCTGGTACCCACTCCAGAGTAACTCTGTTGTGTTTGGCCAGTTGGTTTAGAGATTGTCGGCATTCCCAGGCCAGCTTTGAATTAAAAGTGCAGGAAGTCAATGCCTTCAAAGCAGCCTGGCTGTCCGATAAAATATATATGGTTGCGCCTCGAAGGCCTTTTTTGGCACATTCAGAAGCGCAAATGTCAATTGCATGGATTTCAGCTCAGAAGATGGAGGGAGCCTTGCCGAGAGACTTTGATAGTCTGCATCTAGGTCCAAAGACACCCGCTCCAACCCCCTGTTCCATCTTAGATCCATCAGTGTACCAGACAAGTGAGCCTTTTTCATGCTTTGGTGCATTCTCACTCATAGTTTGGCGGTCTTGAATAACCACTTCAAAAGAGCGCTGGAAGTCCCGCACTATAGGCATCATGTCCGTGGGTTTGGTCAGAGCTTCAATCTTGATTTTTTCCAAAATTTTAAGGTGACCAGTCAGGTCTCCTGACTTTATATTTTGTGTTTTTATTACTCTGTAGGCACTCAGTATCGCCTCCCTCTTTATGTGCAGGTGCAGGGGAAAAACAAAATAAGTAAGTAAGTATTAAATTTTTGGGTACAGTAGAATCACCGACAAAATAAAATAAAATTGAAAGATGTCCGAGCGGAACTATGGCAAAAAGGCTTTTCTAAGTATAAGACTTAAAGTTTAGTAAATATCATAAGGATATACAGTGAAACTATACTAAAAATTTGAAAATGATTCGCTATTTAGTTTTAAGAAAATGATATCAAAAATTATATTTGTACCTGTTTCTCTACATAGTCTGTTATGGTAAAATTGTTTTAGCTTTGAATTTTTGTATTTGTTTGTCACATTAATTTTCTAACTTTACAGAAAAAAAATTACCTAATAATGTTTTAACCATACCTGCAAGACTATTCCGAATTTGGGGGTTCCAAAACCTTTGAACCCCGACGTCACCCCTAAAAGGGTAAAAAACACCCTTTTTAGGGTTTTTTTTCATAAAAAAACCTTTGAAAATGTTCTCCTGACACCTAGTATATGCCCTCAGGGTGCGGTACGTTTTCTGGGACGCTGATTTCGAATTTGAGTTCCCCGAAACCCTTGAACCCTAGAAACAGCCCTAAAGGGCAAAAAACATCTTTTTTAGAGGTGTTTTTTTTAAATAATAGAAATTACTTAAAAATGATAAGAATTTGTATTTTTTAAAACATTACATTAATTTTAGCCTAAATTAAATTTTAGGGTAATTCATTAAAGCTGAAACAACCCCCAATGAATTACCCTAAAATACCTTACATTAAAAAAAATGTAACAAAAAAATTTGTTTGCATTGTTTTACTTTTAATTCTAATTGGATATTTTCTCAGTCTCTCAAAGGTGTGCGAGGGGTACTTATAATCCCTTAAGAAAGGAATTTTTTTTGATCGTAAAATGGCTATTTATTTAAAATTTAAGGCAAAAAGCAAAACATTTTTTGTTTGTTTTTTTTAAATGGTACGATATTTTAAAGATGAATGGAGGTTTTTCACCCCAATGAAGTACCCAAAAATATAATTTAGGATATATTGTCATGAAAAATATTTTTTTATTAATAATAAATAATTTCTAAAAATTTTTAATACGTTTATACAAATGGTGTTTTTAAACCTTTAAAAGGTAACGGTGGGGTTCAAAGGGTTTGGGATCCCCAAATTTAGAATCAGCGACCCAAAAAACATCCTCTGAAAGAATTTTCTAGGTGGCTAAAGAGCCTTTTATAAGTTTTTTGTAAGATTTTTGTTAAAAAATCCTTAAAAGGGTGTTTTTCAATTTAAGGGGTGATGCCAGAATTTCCGAGCTGTACCCCAAAATTCGGAATCAGCGATCCAAAAAACGTACTCTAAAGGGAGTCTCCACTTGCAGCGAAATTGGGCACCCAGGATCCGCGTTTTGAATGCACTATTTATATATTAATAATTTTAGGTGACTAACTTACAATATCAAGGAAACAATTTGGTACAGACTGTATATCTACATGATAAGTAAGAAACAGATCATTTTTTATTATTATTTATTTATACATAAATGTATATTAAATTTAAAACTTTTAATACTAGCTGATTTTTCTTTTAGTAACAAATATATTGTTCTCAGATAATTTGATGCCATAGTTAGAAAATTAAAAAATAGTGGTTGTAAACCTTCTTTCTGGTAAAACATGAGATTTAAGATCGGTGGTGAAAATCTCCTTCATTGCTTGACCACCTACAAAGCGTGTCACCCCTAAGAAATTCGAGGCCGAAATCACTACGAACCCGAAGAAAATTACTGAGAACCTAATAAAAATCACGTTTATTATTTTATACTTAACATATGACTTTTGTGGTGTTACTTTTCAAACAGATTGGATAAAAAATTCACTTTTTTTCATAATGATGTCTTTAGTTTCTGATATGTCTTATACACATGGATGGATAATGAAAAATTAAGGGTTTTTATTGGTATCTTGAAATAAGCCTATACAAATTTGGGTAAAAAAGACCATAGTTTAACAATTAGATTTTCAATAATACGGACACTTTTAGGTAAAAAAAAGTAAGATAAAATATCTTTTGAAAAATAAAATAAAAGGCAACAAAACTGAGGCAAATATAACCTTTAAATTTTACTTAATTTAGAAATGAGATGTTTTACCTTGTCTAGATCTTAAATTTTTTAAATCGATTCTGTTATAAAAAATATGAATAGTACTTAAAAAAGAATCAGTCCCAAGAAGTTTAAGAGTACAGTCTGGCAATAATACGTACTCATCAGGTAGAGTCAATAACCATAATTTGCAAAGAAATGTTTTTTTTATGTTCCTTTTTTATCTTTACGTCATCGCATAGTAAATTGGTACTTTTGGTAATATAAAGTTACAAAGAAATACGAGTATTACTTCCTATATTTTTTAGCTTGACGTTTTGTTGGTGATGCAGTGTCGCTGCCGTTCAGACTCGAATGTCAACTGAAGTATGGTAAGTTTTACAATAATTCGTTGATTTCTTGACCGCAATAAAATTTAAATTACAACCATTAGTGGAAAACCCAACCATAAATAGGTTGTCTGACTTAATACTACTTACACTACCTTGTGTAGGCACCGCACCTTTTGAAAGGGTACAGGTCCTGATTACCTACTAATACTAATAGTTTAGGTTAGCTATTTTGAATGCTCAATAACACACCCGAAAATACCTTAACAAACTCCAAACGACTGATGAACTAAGACGAAAAGACTCTGCTTTATATTCAACACCTGCAATTTGTCTATAACCTTCATAATATACCAAAAAGTAGGTACAAAAATTAATAAAGAAAATTTTAAGTGCGGACCTACATGCGGGTACTCAAAATATATTGAGTTTTACGACTAACAGTAGCGAATAAAACGAAAAATCAACGAATTATTGTGAAACGTACCATACAAGATAACTACGGTAAATGCGTTTATAAATGGCACATTAAACGCCATAAGTTTAATTTGCGAACCGGAACAGCAACAGCAGTGACAATGGAACGCCAAAAATATAAATTAACCTTTTTGTGTAAGTTAGGTGTTAAACTCTGGTATATTTTTTTACACCAATTTTACTGTGGGCATTACTTTTAAAAATTAATCCTTAATGGCACAATTAAAGATTGAGCGCGAAATTTCCAAGCAAAGAATGCTGCTATGTTCGCCCAAAATTGAAAATTTCCTTACTTATTTCGTATTTGTTTTTTCTTTTTTTTAAATTGCGCCTGGGTTTTATGCACAATGAGTCATTTTGCAACAACAATATTAAAGCGCCATCTCCTTTGACATCTTTAAATTGGGAGTGGGGTAACTGGGCTGTGGGGGAATCCCATAATGGTTTTATTTTG